>OY992886.1:79485466-79570466 GCA_963921405.1 Cepaea hortensis
ATGTTAAACTAAACCAGTGGAGCAGAAAGTCTTGCTGAAAATGTCTGGAATAGGAAAGATGTCAGGTCTTAGTCATATATGACTGAGCTACCGTATGACAGTAGATGTGGTACTACCTGCTTCTGTTAGCGCCGAATGTTGGGTCATAGCCAGATATGACTGAACTACCGTATGACAGTAGATGGTACTACCTGCTTCTGTTAGCGCCGAATGTTGGGCGACGCTTACGAAACCCGACACCCCAAATTGTATCAACGGCTTCGGGCTGAGGAGCGCAATTGGGAGCATAAAGCCTTATCCTAGTGCGAGGAAATGCAACCTAAAGACTAAATATCATGGCAGGGCAGACCAGCCCTAAGCCTTGGTTGGCAACTGGTCTAGGATCGAAGCTCCGACATGCGGACAGTTGGAGCATTACTTTGCTGATCCGGAAGCTTCTTGTGACATATTCACCTATCCATCATTTTCAGCGCGTCAACGTTACACAGCAACCCAGAGATTATCAAAACAATTACAGCACCGTAGAACATCGAACGCACTAAGCGATACTAATGACAGACAGATGCCAGGATAAGAATAGAAAAGTTAGCGTCAACAGAATAGAATGTGACTGGTAGAGACACATCACGTGGATATAGCGTCCCCCAGCTCGGACGCCGCTTTAATAAAACCGCGCACTTCTATGACTTCAGAGCGAGCGAGCAGTCGCCAAAGCTATGTGTTGTCCAACTTTCAAACTTTTACAACGGGCAGTTTGATCTAGTCTGAGGTAAGCGTGTGATTCTCAGATCTAAGTGGTACCAAGATGTATAACGTAAAGGTATCCAGTGTTGTGCGTCCAATGAATTGTATTTTTGATAAAATAAATCTCTGAAAATGTGAAAAACTGCCGATCGCAACTTCAATACTGGCGCCACTTCCCCGGCGAAACCGACATCTTATAATTTCTCAAAACTGCAAAACTCTGACTTTCTACACTACATCTAACAACTTCACTATGTGCACATGACTATAATCTATCACAGAATAATGTACGAGATGAAATTTCCAATGCACCCAAATGCTTTTCATCAAAAACTTCTAGGAAAACGTTTCTGCAGAGATAGTCAGCTGGTGCAAACGAAACACTACCTTGCTTTAAACATGTACTTAATTCTGTCTATTTTGCAATCTAAAGAACTGAAACAGGAATTATACTCTTCCTTTTCTCTTTACGAATTGAAAACAAATAGTATTTGATAGAAATTAGTTTATTCATGTGTCAGATTTTATTTAGACAACGCACTACATCAACTGCATTGCTTAAAATAGGTTTATGTTCACAAACGCCATTTGTGATAGCCGACCTACTTAATCTGCTCAGACTAACGGGTGAAAATTACCTTGGTCTATAGCCAACTGTGTCGCCAACAGAATGGACATGATATGCACTGGTAAAAGATGTAGGAGAAGTATAAGTAGACAGAGAGGAGGAGAGTATTAGGGAAAAATACTTTAAGTAATAATTTTTTTTCTAATATATTGTGTCATGACCTTGTATAGATTACATTTTGTAACAAATACACATCAGAAATTCTGTATGTTGGACATGAACCACAATAAAAGCACACTAGATGAGTTAAACTCATATTAACTGATGTAGAAGTGAGGACAATTAGTACAAGCTATGGAACCCCACACAACAGAAGTTAACTCAACACAATACACTTCACACCACGCAACTCCACACCACAACAGCAGGAACAAGGAAATGATTTAGAATAGGAAGTAGTTGCCTTGGAAAGTACAGATAAACAATTATATACACAATGTAGAACAAATAGAGTAATGTGGATGTTTAAATGTATGCCATTTATACAAATGCATCTCATACTTGTGTTGATCTTGCCTGTCAGCTTGATTACCATGATTCAGGGAACATCGCATTATCACTCTTATCTGTGTCTGACTGTACACTACTCACTGAACTACAGGTCCACTGAGGAAATGCATACAGCAGGTACCAGACAACTGAAGCTGCATCCAGTGTAATAATCTCTGACCCACCCCAAAGTAACACAACAATACTTCTTCTGATCTTATCATTTTTGTTTTGTTATGTTGTGTTCACACTATGAACATGTTGTAAAGGATTATACATACCTGTATGAATTTTAAACAGTGAGGTCTTGGTGCCACACCTAACCAACAAGGAGGGAAGAGGAGTGAATGAGATGATCAACACCTGTGATGGCAGATGACTCCAGCCTTAGGCAGAGAATGAGAAGTCTTCAGTGAAGCTAAACTGGCCCAACCTGAAGTGGATCCATCAGACCATGGACCCAGGCTTATCCACATCTCATCACACCAGGTTTTCTTATCACTCCCACAAACTTCACCCTCTCAGAAAATGATTTTCTTGAATTCTTGTTGGATGTAGAAATTGTTAACTATAACACATTTTGGTAGTTAAAATATCTCACTATACAATGAATGTTATTATTTATTGACTGACTATACTTGGTCCTATGAAAGTTTTTTTTTTTTCTATTTCATTCTGTAAATGTCAACAGCTGATGAAAAAAACGAAGAAAATGTCAAATAGGCCAAAAGAAACTGGCACAGTCAATAAATTTGTTTAAATGTGAAGATCTCTTCCACTTAATTTGTCAGTCCAAACTATCTGTGGGAAAATCTCTATCTTGTGTGTAGAACATGTCTCAATGCTCCCTTGTGTTTGTTGAATGTTTAATTAACAGATACACATTCACATAAGATAAATTCTTAGTTGGAGAGAGAGAACAGGAGACTCTTCATCTTTAACTGTTCCAAATCCATGTTATATTGCACCTGATTCTTATTGAGAAAGTCTTTTCAGACAATTTCTTAAGATGGAAGAAGGGGGTTCGTGAGCTATACCATTAAATACCAGGTGGAAAGACAGGGGACAAATCTAGTGATGACTTTTCTATTAAAAGAGGACCACACACCCTTAGACGAATAACCAAATCCGAGTCTGTAAATCTTTCAAGGGTCGTATTCTTGATCTATTTACATATAAGAAGAGGATGGGGCCCAGCTACCTTTAACAGAGATGGGTCATGCACTTTAGTGATTGCCAGTCCCTTCAAAATATACGACATATATTGGATGCCCGTCCCGGACTTTGAAACCCAGCAGACAGTTTAGATAACTATTATCCTAGATGATAAACCCTGGGAATAGATAGATATCTGACGAGGGATTCTAAACTATAGTAGATCAGTGACACTAGATGTGAACAGTATTCATGTGTGAATTGGTGACATTGTACTTGTTTTGAACAATTATAGAAATTGTTACACAGATTTAGATTTCCAACTTTGTCATGTTTACATATGTTGAATAGACATCATGTGGGGTACTGATTGACTTCCATATGATATGATTGACAATTATAGAGGTTGTTAAACAAATTAAGATTTTTAACTTTGTCACTTCACATATGATAAATGAACAGCATGTGGGGTACTGATTGACCTCCATATGATATGAATGACAATTATAGATAGAATATAGCAAGTGACTGATCATTTCTTCTGAAAAAAGGAGGGCCTCTTTCAAATAGGTCTATATTTCAGAAAAAGGTGTTCCAGAGGAAATAGAGTGAGAATTTACCATCTACAACATTATTCTCTTTCGAGAAGATGTCTTTCTATAGAGGAATTTGGACTTAGAGAATTTCATCACCGACTGGGAAAAATTTTTCTCCATAGGGAAATCTCTATCAAAATTTCAAGTTCTTTTGGGAAGAGTGCAATCATTCTGGGTACTTCTTTGCTTCTGTCTTTAGCTTGAGGAGCATTGACAGAAAGACAAGAATTTAAGTTGCAATTATTTCTTAGGTCAGATTCTCGTGGTGTATAAGAACTATTTTACTTGGGTCCGCGGACATTAGTTAGTTTTTGCTTGTTAATATTGTGCATGTTATGCTGTATAATTTCAGATCCGGGAAGTGACAGGCTTACCCAGACCTGAGCAAACTGCACAGTATTATTTTTTTTTACAAAAAGATAGGGTAAACAAAAATAGAGCATGGCCGAGGCTGCTAAGTTCCGTGCCCAGACAGTAGAAATAGGCAAGCTATGCAATTTAGACGGCCCTGAGCTGGCTAAATTTGTATCAGATGAATTTGACAGGAGGGAGAAACTGCAGGCTGAAATAGCTGAGAAGGAGAGGAAGTTGCAGGCTGAAATTGCTGAAAAGGAGAAGCAACGCCTACAATCATATGAATTAGAACAACAGAAACTTCAAGCTGAAATAGCTGAGAAGGAGAGTAAGTTGCAGGCTGAAATCGCTGAAAAGGAGAAGCAACGCCTACAATCATATGAATTAGAACAACAGAAACTTCAAGCTGAAATCGCTGAAAAGGAGAAACAACGCCTACAAGCTTATGAGTTAGAACAAAGGAAACATGAAGATGAAATAAGGGATAGGGAACGAGAACGTCAACATCAACTGGAGTTGAAAAGAATGGAGACTGATCTGGAGATCCGAAGACTAGAGGGAGGGATTCCCCCCACCCCCTCAAACTCACTAGGTTTTCCAGTGACAGAACAACATTCCAACGTCTCGTACCAAAATTCCGGAGCGATGTCATTTCCACTAGAACCATTTAATGAACAGACGGACAATGTCGAGGCTTTTTTATCACGTTTCGAACTTATGTGCGTCAGTTGTGGTCTAGAACAGGAAAAATGGGCGACGAAACTATCGCAAGCTTTAAGGTCTACCTCGTATGACGTGTTCTCTAGACTCACTCGAGAAGAACAACAGGATTACGAAACACTCAAAAAGGCACTCTTGAGCCGATTCGAAGTGGACGGGGACTCTTACAAAGTTCGATTCAAAACCGCAAGGAAAGAACTGGGCGAAAGTTATGCGCAATTAGTTGAAAGGCTGAAATCTTATGTTCAACGATGGGCAAGTCTAGGTAGGTTTGATGAGAGTTTCGAAGGGCTCCGAGAGATGATCATCATAGATCAGCTAAAAGGAAAGATGTCAAATGAAATGAAAGCATTCTTAACCCAGAACGGAGCTGACCGACTAGAAAGCATCATCATCCTAGCCGAGAGATTTGAGAAATCTCAGAAGGAAATCGGAGGTAAGGGACGTTCGGCCAACATTCCCCCTCAGGATAAAACTTCAAAAGCAAAGGAAGGTGATGGCAACTTAGGCACCAAGAAAAATGGGAAAACCAAAAACATCCCTCAGAACACAGCCCAAACAACAGCGAAGGAGGAAAAATTATTCTGCACTAATTGTAAAATTAAAGGACACACATTGAAGAATTGTAGGAAGAGGCCACCTCCACACACAGCTGCTTGTTTGGCCAGCCGAAGAGAGAAAGGAGTGAACACTGATGAAACGTCCAACCAGACACCTCATAAAGACACCGCATCTCATCTTCCGGTTGTCGAGTCCATATTGCTGAATGGATTCAAGACGACCTGTCTCTATGATACCGGGTTATCGTACGACTGTGTTGTATCATCATCATCCTTAGTTCACCCGGAACAGGTGACAGAGGAGATCGTCGAATTACAGGGACCCCTGAAGAGCTCTGCAGCTATGTCTCTTCCGGTGGCAAAGGTGAGCATAGCATCTCGTTATGTCACTGGGACAATCAAGGCTGCAGTCTTAGAAGATCCTATATATCCCGTAATTCTTGGCTGTAGATTTATAATTCTAGGAGAACCTGTTCAACCTGTGGCGATGTCGACGATGACAACTCGATCCCAGACGAAAACGACTCCGGAAACAACTACGCCAATCCCTCGAAAGGAGGAACTGAAGAGGGCACAAGAAGCCGATAGCACCTTGGAACCCTGCTTCAGGAAACTGCCTAAATCACATTTACCTCCACGTAAAGGTGAGCTGTTTATGAAGTCAGCACTTCTATACAGGAAAGCAGGGAGAGCTGGACAAGAGTTCAACCAACTTGTTGTACCAACTCCACACAGGGCTCAGATTCTTGAAATGGGCCACAGTCTACCCTTTAGTGGGCATATGGGTATCAACGCCACTACACAGCGCATTGCAACTCACTACTTTTGGCCAGGGATGAACGCAGACATACAACGGTTTGTAAAATCATGCCCACAGTGTCAGAAAGTATCACCAAAACACCGGACACCACCGGCAATGTTGGGTGATCTGCCCATAACAGGAATACCGTTTGAGAAGGTAGCTGTAGACATAATCGGACCCCTCTCCGCAACGAAGAGGCGAAATCGATTCATATTAACGCTTGTGGACACAACGACCATGTGGGCCGAAGCGGTTCCTATGCCAAGCTGTGACTCCAAACACGTTGCTGAAGCATTATTAGGAATATTCACACGTCTAGGATTCCCCCAAAGAATCTTGACGGACAACGGTTCACAGTTTCGTAGTAAACTTATGGAGGAGACATTTAGACTTTTTCATTCACGCCATATCTTTAGTTCACCATATTACCCGCAATCCAACGGACTTGTGGAGCGGTGGAACGGGACCTTGATTAGTATTCTGCGCAAAATTGCCCAGGAGAATACGGAGGATTGGGACTTGTATTTACCCGCAGCACTATTCGCTTATAGGGAGGTACCCCATCACTCAACAGGTTTTGCTCCAGCAACATTGTTGTTTGGACGACCAATCAAGGGGCCATTGGAGGCATTGCTACGAACATGGACTGATGATCATACAGACGATACAGTCGTGACTGCATCTACGTATGTTGCCGAGTTGAAGAATCGTTTACAACACAGTTGGAAACAAGCGAATGTCAATCTACGTAAAGCCAGACGAAGAATTGCTAGCTACTTCAATCGCAAGGCAAAAGATAGAGAGTTAGAGGTGGGAGAGAAGGTGATGTTGCTGCTTCCAACCAGTCAGAATAAGCTGCAAATAGGATGGAGAGGACCTTATGTAGTGATGGAGAAAATCTCACGTACCAACTACAAGATTTCTGTCAAAGGCAAGATGAAAGTATTTCACATAAACCTTCTGAAGAAATATAATGAAAGACCCTCAACCACCGAACCTGCACATCTGATGGCCATGAGTGTGGCTACTGAAGTCGAAGAAGGATCAACAATGGGAGTCGAGTACCCACTGCAAGCCAAAAAACCTTTAAGGATGTGGAAATTAATCCCAACTTAACAAAGGATCAGCAGGAGCAGATTCGGGAACTTATGGTTATGTATGCAGACGTACTTACAGATAAGCCAGGAAGAACTGATTTGGAGGAATTTGACATGAAGTTAAATGACACAGTGCCTGTGCGAGTCAAGACTTACCCAGTTCCTTATGCAAAGCAAAAGACTTTAGAGGAAGAAATACAACAGCTACTCACCGCAGGAATAATTTCACCATCTGAATCACCTTACAGTGCCAGCGTCGTATTATTGAGAAAGCCAAGTGGAGAACATAGATTGTGCATCGACTATCGACAGCTCAATGCTATTACTGAATTTCAAGCAGAACCTCTGCCTGATCAGAACAAACTCTTCACAGCACTCAACCGAGCGAAGTACTTTACTAGGATTGATCTCAGTAAGGGATATTATCAGATTCCTGTAAAGGAGGAGGTTAGACCATGGTTAGCTTTCAGTACGCCTGGAGGACACTATGAGTTCAACGTACTTCCATTCGGATTAAGTAATGCTCCTAGCGTTTTTACACGTATGATGAGAAAATTACTTGACCCACTACAACATCCAGACATTAGTCACTTTATGGATGATATACTGATCGCAACTGAAACATTTGACAAGCATGTAGAAACACTACATCTTTTGTTCAGGCGACTCAGAGAAACTGGATTAACGGCTAGGCCAAAGAAATGTCAAGTAGGATTCCAAGAATTGGACTTTTTAGGTCATAAGATATCTCATGGACTAATAACTCCACAGGAAGGAAACGTGGACAAACTCCAGAGAGCACCTCGTCCAAAGACAAAGAAGGATGTGAGATCATTCGTATCTTTGGGTGGATTCTATCAACGATACATTAAAGACTTCAATACTCTGTCAGCACCTTTAACGGATCTTACCAAAAAAGGGAACCCAGAGAAAGTCAATTGGTCTGCTGAATGTGAGAGAGCTTTCACAACACTCAAACAAGCCTTAACCAATCACCCAGTTTTACATCTGCCAGATCTCAACCAACCATTCGTACTGCGTACAGACGCCAGTGACGTAGGAATTGGGGAAACGCTGTTGCAGAGAAAAGGAAATGAAACATCAGAGCTATTCCCTGTAGCTTATGCCAGCAGGAAATTGAATGCAGCGGAGAAGAATTATAGTGTTATCGAGAGAGAATGTTTAGCTCTCGTATGGAGTGTACAGAAGTTTCAGGCATACCTATATGGAAAACACTTCACTGTACAATGTGATCATCAACCACTTATGTTTCTCGCAGCATCCAAAAATTTGAATGCAAGACTTATGAGGTGGTCACTACTTCTACAACCATACTTGTTCCAGATAGAATATGTCCCTGGAAAGATGAATGTGGGAGCAGACTTTCTAAGTCGACACCCAGTGTCTGATGAACCAGGTCAATCAGATACAGGAGAGAATACATTGGAGTAAATCATATAGGAAAAGCTTGACCACTGTAAATGCTGGAAACTTAGTTCCATACCCTAGAACAATCTGGAGTGGGGCTATGTGACATATTCACCTATCCATCATTTTCAGCGCGTCAACGTTACACAGCAACCCAGAGATTATCAAAACAATTACAGCACCATAGAACATCGAACGCACTAAGCGATACTAATGACAGACAGATGCCAGGATAAGAATAGAAAAGTTAGCGTCAACAGAATAGAATGTGACTGGTAGAGACACATCACGTGGATATAGCGTCCCCCAGCTCGGACGCCGCTTTAATAAAACCGCGCACTTCTATGACTTCAGAGCGAGCGAGCAGTCGCCAAAGCTATGTGTTGTCCAACTTTCAAACTTTTACAACGAGCAGTTTGATCTAGTCTGAGGTAAGCGTGTGATTCTCAGATCTAAGTGGTACCAAGATGTATAACGTAAAGGTATCCAGTGTTGTGCGTCCAATGAATTGTATTTTTGATAAAATAAATCTCTGAAAATGTGAAAAACTGCCGATCGCAACTTCAATACTGGCGCCACTTCCCCGGCGAAACCGACATCTTATAATTTCTCAAAACTGCAAAACTCTGACTTTCTACACTACATCTAACAACTTCACTATGTGCATATGACTATAATCTATCACAGAATAATGTACGAGATGAAATTTCCAATGCACTCAAATGCTTTTCATCAAAAACTTCTAGGAAAACGTTTCTGCAGAGATAGTCAGCTGGTGCAAACGAAACACTACCTTGCTTTAAACATGTACTTAATTCTGTCTATTTTGCAATCTAAAGAACTGAAACAGGAATTATACTCTTCCTTTTCTCTTTACGAATTGAAAACAAATAGTATTTGATAGAAATTAGTTTATTCATGTGTCAGATTTTATTTAGACAACGCACTACATCAACTGCATTGCTTAAAATAGGTTTATGTTCACAAACGCCATTTGTGATAGCCGACCTACTTAATCTGCTCAGACTAACGGGTGAAAATTACCTTGGTCTATAGCCAACTGTGTCGCCAACAGAATGGACATGATATGCACTGGTAAAAGATGTAGGAGAAGTATAAGTAGACAGAGAGGAGGAAAAATACTTTAAGTAATAATTTTTTTTCTAATATATTGTGTCATGACCTTGTATAGATTACATTTTGTAACAAATACACATCAGAAATTCTGTATGTTGGACATGAACCACAATAAAAGCACACTAGATGAGTTAAACTCATATTAACTGATGTAGATGTGAGGACAATTAGTACAATCTATGGAACCCCACACAACAGAAGTTAACTCAACACAATACACTTCACACCACGCAACTCCACACAACAACAGCAGGAACAAGGAAATGATTTAGAATAGGAAGTAGTTGCCTTGGAAAGTACAGATAAACAATTATATACACAATGTAGAACAAATAGAGTAATGTGGATGTTTAAATGTATGCCATTTATACAAATGCATCTCATACTTGTGTTGATCTTGCCTGTCAGCTTGATTACCATGATTCAGGGAACATCGCATTATCACTCTTATCTGTGTCTGACTGTACACTACTCACTGAACTACAGGTCCACTGAGGAAATGCATACAGCAGGTACCAGACAACTGAAGCTGCATCCAGTGTAATAATCTCTGACCCACCCCAAAGTAACACAACAATACTTCTTCTGATCTTATCATTTTTGTTTTGTTATGTTGTGTTCACACTATGAACATGTTGTAAAGGATTATACATACCTGTATGAATTTTAAACAGTGAGGTCTTGGTGCCACACCTAACCAACAAGGAGGGAAGAGGAGTGAATGAGATGATCAACACCTGTGATGGCAGATGACTCCAGCCTTAGGCAGAGAATGAGAAGTCTTCAGTGAAGCTAAACTGGCCCAACCTGAAGTGGATCCATCAGACCATGGACCCAGGCTTATCCACATCTCATCACACCAGGTTTTCTTATCACTCCCACAAACTTCACCCTCTCAGAAAATGATTTTCTTGAATTCTTGTTGGATGTAGAAATTGTTAACTATAACACATTTTGGTAGTTAAAATATCTCACTATACAATGAATGTTATTATTTATTGACTGACTATACTTGGTCCTATGAAAGTTTTTTTTTTCTATTTCATTCTGTAAATGTCAACAGCTGATGAAAAAACGAAGAAAATGTCAAATAGGCCAAAAGAAACTGGCACAGTCAATAAATTTGTTTAAATGTGAAGATCTCTTCCACTTAATTTGTCAGTCCAAACTATCTGTGTGAAAATCTCTATCTTGTGTGTAGAACATGTCTCAATGCTCCCTTGTGTTTGTTGAATGTTTAATTAACAGATACACATTCACATAAGATAAATTCTTAGTTGGAGAGAGAGAACAGGAGACTCTTCATCTTTAACTGTTCCAAATCCATGTTATATTGCACCTGATTCTTATTGAGAAAGTCTTTTCAGACAATTTCTTAAGATGGAAGAAGGGGGTTCGTGAGCTATACCATTAAATACCAGGTGGAAAGACAGGGGACAAACCTAGTGATGACTTTTCTATTAAAAGAGGACCACACACCCTTAGACGAATAACCAAATCCGAGTCTGTAAATCTTTCAAGGGTCGTATTCTTGATCTATTTACATATAAGAAGAGGATGGGGCCCAGCTACCTTTAACAGAGATGGGTCATGCACTTTAGTGATTGCCAGTCCCTTCAAAATATACGACACTTCTGCAGCTTGTCTTGTTCCACACGTATTGGTAATACCTTTCCTCTGAAGTACACTAGACATGCAGAGAGAGGGATCATGCTGCATGGGCAACACACGGTCTCTAAACTCAACCCAGGCTTTGTGCTATGGAGAGGTATAACTCCATTTTACAAACTATCGTCTGTCAAGACCTTAAGGTGCCAGTCAGGAAAGATTCAAGATCTAACCTGAACATTATGAAGTAACCCAGTTTCGCAAAAAGTGTTACTGGTCTTTGTACTGACCAGATAAAAAAGATGGAAGAGTTTAACGGCGAGAGAATCGAAATCATTGCACCGGGTTTTATCCCATATGACCCGGTCTCTTTTCGCAGAGCTTGTTTTTATAACTGATATCTGTGTTGTAAAGGAGGGGTTCAAGTATTGGCCAGGTCATGTTGAATTAACCAGTGGAACAGAAAGTTTTATCTGTCTGTCTGATGTGCTTTTGAGAGATTCAAGAACTGACCAGATCATGTTGAATTAACTCAGTGGAACAGAAAGTTTTATCTCTGTCTGTCTGGTGTGCTTATGAGAGATTCAAGAACTGACCAGATCATGTTGAATTAACCCAGTGCAATAGAAAGGTTTACTTGTATCTGTTCTGTAAAACACTCTTCCGTTCACACATTGTATCCATCCACGTCCCCAGTGAATCCTTTATTATTCTTTCACTTCACATTGTTTCAAATTATGGCTACAACATTAAACTAAAGTAGCAAGTGTCCGAAGGAGATAGAAAGAAAAATTGTAGTTGAAGACGTTAACAAAGCTATTGGAAAGGACAGAAAAGAGTGCTCATTAACTACAACGAGCCGGTGTCGGCACCAAACTCCATGCATCTGAACATAATTATAACACTTAGTAACTTATGCTACATCAAAGGACACCTGCTACGAGAACGAGGGTACGCCTGAGAAGAAAATTGATTGACGACATCATAGTCATTGTACAATCACACTGAAAGACACGAGCCAGTGACACCCATCGGGCGCTGGAGCGCCATTTATTTCTCCCCACGCCGCTTTACGGCAAAACTGGGTTGGATATTGACAAACTACAGATGAAATTATCAACATACGTCTGGTATATCTTTTTCATCGCTTCCCTTTCGATGCGAGTGTGGTCAAACCTAGGTAGCACCTCCGATGTTACTGTGATCGACTTCGGCATCCATGTCTGTACCGTTTGCTTCCTCTAGACCAGTGGTTCTCAACCGGTAGGGAATATCCCCCACCCTCGGGGGGTAATTTTTGGGGTTCCCAGGGGGGAATTAAGGTTATTTCAAGATCGCGTTAATACAAGAACCGGTTACTTGATATTGTTTTTCCCTCCATACTTTACGGTTTTGTACGTCTTGCCCTCCCGAAATTCGTTTTACAACGTAAGGTAGAACCGCAAATCACGTTTTATGTAGATGTCTAGACTTGTTCTGTTATGTGTTATTAATTTAGCTTCCATTTTTGCGTATATTGTATATAGTCAGGGAGGGGGATTTATAGGGAGGAAATGCGAAGGTGGGAAGGGGGGGGGGTGCCATTCTGAACATTTGGTGAAGGGGTGTATGGGCCAAAAAAGGATAAGAACTACTGCTCTAGACAGATTCCATCCATGGTGACGAGTTCTTATTATTCTTGGGTAGGTGTGTGTTTTGTTTTTTTTTTAAATATTTTAGCTATTTTTCCAGGACTACGGCCTTGGGGTTTTTTACGTTCTCAATTAGTACATGAGATCTCCTGTTTTTCGTGCTTATTCGATGAGGCTAGAAATCTTACGTCACTACCCAGGAGTCAGGTGATACCATTAGGTTCCAATGTTTCTTGAAATAACACTTCACTACCCCAAGCTGAGATTGAACTATCTTCTGTAGCTTAACACATTCAGTGCCACACAAAAAGTAGGTTTGAACCAGACAAAAATCCATCCATCCATCATGTGCCATGCCGGTAAGCGTGGGCGGTCATGTACTGCCATGTCACTCGATCACCAGAGTCGTGGATCAGCTCCGTGTTCCTGTCTCGACCATGCCACGTGGCCAAGCCATCCAGATATTTACTTCTCGGTCTTCTCCTTGGTCTCTTCCCATCGATCTTGCCAGTTGTCACCAAGTTCTCCAATTCATTTCTTCTCATAACATGCCCAAAAGATTTTGACTGTCTACGTCTAATGACTCTAATCAGTTTACGATCTTCATTTGTTTCTTGAAGGACTTGTTCATTGGTTTTTCTGTCTGTCCATGGTATTCTTTGCATTTTCCTCATAAATCACATTTCCACAGCCATCAGCTGTTTTTCAACTTGACTGCTTATTGTCCACGCTTCACATCCATACAAATTATAGGTTCCGTGTAGCACTTCAACCCACTTTTTCTCGTTTCAATTGATATCTTTTTATTGGTCAGTTTGTTTTTCATCTTGCAAAAGGCCACCTTCGCAATGGCAATTATTGTTCTAATCTCTTCAAGGCATCTCTCATCAGATGTTATGACTGTGCCGAGATAACTGTATCGATTCACTTGCTTAAGAATATGCTCATTTACTCGTATATCACATTGTGGTATTTCCTTCTTCCCAGTGACGACCATAATCTGTGTCTTCTTAATATTCAGTTCTAACCCTAGTTGTTCACTGTGTGCAACAACCGCATCTACTAAATTTTGCAGGTCCTGCTCATTGTCTGCAATCAAGACTGTATCATCTGCATATCTAATGTTATTGGTGTATCGTTCCCCCGATGTTGATTCCTTCCATATCTTCTATATTTCTGAAAATATTTTCACTGTACAGGGAAAAAAGATCTGGAGACATTACACATCCCTGTCTCACACCTCTTTTAATAGGTTGATAAACAAAAATGGATGGCGGAAAATCGGAAGCAGGGGGTGTGTCGCAGTTATGATTTAAAAGTTGTTAATATGGTAGCAGACATGTTGCATTATATATCTAATCAAAGGGAGTTGCATAAGGAAGACTACTCGATATAAGCCCACGGCAGATATGGGAAGTCGCGTAAGACGATTAATCATCCATGGCATTTAATCAGTTAACGTAAGCTGAGATCGAACTTGTTGTACCTTCACAGCCTTAGGCAGACACCATAACCTCTCAACCACAGCTCCTCCGTTATCTTTATTAATTCCATAATAGCATTTATTTTGTTCCGGTAGTTGTTCAGTTCAGTCACTTCAATTGTTTATGTTTTTCTGCATGTGGCATAGAACAGACCCATTCTTCAATTTTGGAAAACAGCAAAATGTCCTCGCCATCTTGTGCCCTGGCCTGCCGTTTCAAACACGCCAGTGATATTTCAAATAATAATAATAATAATAGTAACAATAATATGACCTCGGGATGATGCGCTTCCACGCGGAGCTGGGGTGGCAGGAAGGCATATACAGCACCGAACGATAATGTAGTGATTAGCTACGATAAGCGTACGATTACACCCGATAATTGTCGATATTACCCGACCTCTCACAGCGGGGATTCACGATTCCGCCCGAACACGGTCGCCTTTCTGGCAACGTAAAGAAGTGACGTCTGACAAACCAGGCGCATGGATGCATGATCTACAAACGTTTTGCGTATCTTTATTTCGAAATCCCGCGCGTGTATGGGAGTGCGACTTTTAATAGTTTAACTTCTCGCTCACCCTTGTTCATCTGTTTCTGGGTTACCAAGTTTGCTGTCTTGGGGAGAAACCGGCGTGGTTTTTGCTTAACTGGTAGATATCCCAATTTCAATTATTGAAATTCTTTCGTTCGTTGTAAAGTTTCCCGTTGTACAAAATAAAATTCAAACGCAAATTAGAATTGGAATGTTGAATGTGAAATGCTGGGAAGTTTGGTACAAACGGGAGTATATTTCGGCATAAAGCATTAGAATGAGAATTCGGCTTCAGTTGTTAGTGAAAAACTGGCCAGTGTGCAGTGATTTATAACTAAATCTGAGGTACTGTTAGGGAGAGATATGTTTGAGGTGCTGTTAGGGAGCTGATGGCATTCTGCGAAAGCGTAATTTATGTAGTTGTTAGTGAGGTTACCTGTAACTTACGTACAAGACTTCACACGGCGATCCGTGATGGGCTGTCACCTTTCACGTGATGTCAGGGCGGGGTTTCAGTGGGTGGAGACACATGTTTTTTTTTCTGGTTTAATTATTTCCTGGGTTTGTTTTACGCGTCATACCTTTATACTGAAGACGCACAAGGTAGAATGTAAGAGAGACTGGTTTTCACAGGAAGTGCGTGGGGAAGCAACGATATAAAAAAATGGATTTTGAAAGAAAAAAGAAAGCAGACAACGGAAATAAATATATATTCAAGTATAAAAGACATAGAAAGAAAGAAAGAAAGAAAGAAAGAAAGAAAGAAAGAAAGAAAGAAAGAAAGAAAGAAAGAAAGAAAGAAAGAAAGAAAGAAAGAAAGAAAGAAAGAAAGAAAGAAAGAAAGGCAGTTAGGCAGGTAGGCATAGAACAACGGCAACACACACAAACACTAAATTGCACTTGTAATGCATCAACATATACCCCCACACAAAAAAGGTACTTTATCCCTTGCGTGCGCGTTTCCTTCTCAAGAAGTCTAGCGAACGCCCCCCCCCCCCACTCCCCTCCCCCTTCCTTTCACCCCAAAGTAATGAAAGATATCCCTTATCGGACTATCCTAATGACCGCTCGACCAGCCACGATCCATCAAAAGTATATCAAGCCAAACTATCTCGACACAGTATTTTCACTCGAAAATTTATTTTCGTCGCCTTCAGATCTCCAAGACCCTGTAATGATCTTAATGTTTGTGGCTTCTGTGAAGCCAGAAGAATATGCTTTCATCACGAAAACCCCCATGAAAGCATGTATCAAAAACCACTACAGTTCTAGCAGTTTAGCACCTTTCTGATTTCCACCAACTTTTATACAAACACCACCGAAGAAACTGCATATTCAATATATTTTTTTTTACACCTAGCCAGGTCTCATTCGCTACTTCCGTTTAAGGAACGATTTTTTTTTTTCGACACTTAACGACCCGTTGCTACTTTTAGCATTTAGATTTAACACCACCACCCGCTTCCCTTTCCCCAAAACCGCTCAAGTGTCGCTTTTCCAGTTCTTTGAAAAAGTCGGTGTTTCGTTTCAGTGGATTGATACGTATCTCGCCGGCTCATGGTTGTGTGGTTCTAAAGCCTGGCTGTGAAGATAAGATGTAGGGTCCATTGAGTGACTAATGAGTCCCAAGTGAAAACAGAGCCGATTGATCGAGCATTGCGTCGAGTTTCTTCATGCTGTTTACCCCCGACAAGGGAGGCTGGATTATTTCGACTTAGTTACGTTGCTGTGTTGGCTTTTATGTTTTCTTATGCTTTTAATTTTAACCGACCCGAAATGACATAAGGTTGCCATTGCTGCTTTCATTGGGTTTCTTTATTGAAGTTATCTTCGCGGTGGGTCTATACTCCTCATTTTCTTGCGAGTCCTGGACAATTAGTAAACAGGCGAAAAAAAATCCACGGAAGTCTTCCATCCATCCATCATGTGCCATGCCGATAAGCGTGGGCGGTCATGTTCTGCCATCACACTCGATCACCAGAGTCGTGGATCAGCTCCGTGTTTCTGTCTCGAGCATGCCATGTGGCCAAGCCATCCAGGTATTTGCGTCTAGGTCTTCCTCTAGGTCTGTTCCCTTCGATCTTACCAGTTGTCACCAAGTTCTCCAATTCATTTCTTCTCATAACATGCCCAATAAATTTTGACTGTCTACGTCTAATGTCTCTAATCAGTTTACGATCTTCATTTGTTTCTTAAAGGACTTGTTCGTTGGTTTTTCTATGGAAGCCGTGGAGATGTGGTTTTATAGAAGCTGAAAATTAATTGGACAGCCAAAATTAGCAATCAGGACGTTTTAAGGGAAGCTGAGTAGCAATGACAGATTATCACAAACATCAGCAAGAGGCAGTCATCGTTTTTTGGCCATCTTATGAGAAGACAAAAACTTGAACATGTTGTGACAACCGGAAAGATTTGCGAAAAGAGAGATAGAGGTAGACAGAATGAGAAGAATCTTCACAGTCTTGTGTCATGGTACAGAAGGTAGTCAACACACAAATTGATCCATAACGTTGGAGGTCGTAATTTGTGTAGAGGCATGTTAGCTCACGCCAACCGACAAGGCACTGGATGATGATGAGTGGATTCATTCCCTACATCGGTCAGTTGGACTTAGACGTTGACTTCTCGTTCAGAAAACAATATTAAACCACTGAATGTAAAATAGCCTAGTAAATCAACCTGGGGTTGAGGTTGCTGGCAATGTCGTACAAAGGATATCTGACATTCTTTTTTTTTAAACAAACACGCACGCGCGCGGAAATGCACTCTCAGACACACACTAAAAATTATGGACGGCGTCGTATAAGAGAAGAGGCTAGTGATTCGTCGTCGAATCAAAATGAAATAAGCAAGTCATGTTCTGCTTTTTCGGGTCTGTAGCAGACACATGAGGATCATGACTCTCACTTCTTCCTACCAGCTGATGTGTTAATGATCAGCTGTTGCTGGTACTATTATTTGTGTGATTTGGGGGAGGGATGTTTCTGGGATGACAGACATTGGTAGTACCTATGGTAAGGATAGCTGTCATGCCCTTTTGATGGTCCATTCCTCACTGGTCCAAGCCTGACATCCATCTCACGCCTGTGGCTCCTAGTTGTTGTCAGCATACGACAGCGGCCTCCAACCGAGCAACGGCTGTGACAGGCAGGCAAAACCAGGCGAGGGTACACTGATTCGGCGTCAAACCAATCCGTGACCTAGGTTATGCCTACCCAGCATGTGAAGACAGGATTCGGCAGACTGCGAGGAAAAAAATCATTGATGATTCAATGGGCAATGGCGTTTACCTGCAAAGCGTTATGGAACGTAATGAGTAATGAGCACGGCAGGGCACGTAGAGCGCCCGGCCATTCACTGCACCTGTATTCCTCTCCAGTCGTCTTGACTTGTCTTGCCACTGGATTCAGATGAACTCAGGCGAGAGAGTGTGGTCGACGAGTTGCGCTTCTCTTCCTCACTTTAATCCAATTCATCGCGCAAGTCATTCTTCATCCAGGACTGCAAGAGCTGTGACAAAAATGCTGGACAACAAAACCATCACAGGAGATCCTCCTCCTGGAACGTCAAGCATTCTTTGCCCACATTGTCAAAGAACATGTCGAGCCAAAATAGGCCTTACCAGCCATCTTAGAACTCTCGGATCCAAACCTTCAACCCCACTAGATGAAATGAATGGTCATCATCATTCTTGATTGACAAACACCACCATTATTTGTGTCACAGCTTTTAATTAGTGCTTCACATAAATATCGTTCTCTGTTTTGCTTTTGTTTTGTTTTTTTCAAATACTTGCCTTTTATTTTATCACATCGAGCTAATTTCTCTGTTCTGACACTTCTGATAAATTTCCCATGTTGATGTTACCAATGGCAACATGATTAAACATCCGCTTGCATTTTTCCATACGGGTAGTGTAAAGACCCTCAACTGAATCGGCTACTGCAGATGTGGATATCGTACGTCTCACTCCATTCCACGCCAGCCATGTTTTAAAAAAAGTACGCTGTGCAAAGAGCGTAGCAACCAATCAATCAGACTGCTCATTTCCTAGGCCAAAAATCCTTAACATGCGCTTGCCCTTCGTCTTTTCGAGCGATTCAATCAACTACAAGCGGAACTTGCACGTTTTAATTTATTTTGCATGCTTTCCAAGTCCGTCACAAACACAATAGTGTTGTGTTGTTTGTCCATCAAGAATGATGATGACCATTCATTTCATCCAGTGGGGTCGTTCTCTGCAACTGTGTTGTTGCTTCTTATGCTTTTTTTAAAAATTGTTGTTGTCTATCCAGCTGTTGCATTTCCTCGCACTATGGTAAGGATTGTACACTCCCAATAGTGCTCCTCCTTTAGCTCAATGCGGCATGTTGGTTCTGTGAACGCCGCCCAACATTCGTGCCAACACAAGCAGATAATACCGTCCACTGGCATACGGTAGCTCGGTGATATATAAGGCCCGACTTTAAACAAAACATATAAACTAAATATAATACACATAAGCATGTATAAAAAGGGTTAACTGTGGTAAAGCTGTAGAAAAGTAAACAATATAAAAACACATCTATGAGAAAAGAAAGAAAGTGATGGCGATAAACCTTCGTAAGCAAGCACAAGAAAACACAACATATAAACCACGGAGATGGCACTACAGTGAGAACATTGAGGCATGAAAACAGAATTAGAAGAAAAGAAAACAGAAAACATAATGAGTTAAACTGTGGTAAGGCTGTGGAAATACAGGGTGTATTTTTAATGACTGTGGGTTTTTTGAAAATATTGCCGTTCCAAGTTTTGTATTTACCTTTTATGTTGCATGAACTCCACAGAGGGTGAGTACAAAACTTGGAACGGCAATATTTTCATCAAACAAAAAAACATTCATTAAAAATACAACCACTATAAACAATATAACAACATGAAGAACAGAGCAGCGGTTTTGTGAAGATGTTCTAGGCTTCGTGTGTATGTGTTGTTTACACAGAAATATCAATTATTGTAGAACCTTTGAGGCCAGCAAGATCATAATCAAATTCACAAGTAGTGATTGGCGCTCATAGACATGGACGAAATAAGACGAGATTGGAGGTGACACTAGAAAACATGAAAGTTGACACCAGAAAACATGAAAGGTGACACTTCTTCTGCTTCTTCGTTCATCCTGATTTTTTTTCGGATGTGACTGCGTTGTGCCTGTTTACAGCAGAGCTGCGTTCTTGCGCCGTTAGGCCGACACATCCGACTTCTGCGGGCATTTGTTGACCGGGTTAACCTTCCCGGGGAAAGGTGACACTTGAAACCATGAAAGGTGACTCTTAAAAACATGATAGGTGACATTAGAAAACATGAAAGGTGACACTAGAATACATGAAAGGTGACACCGGGAAACAATGAAAGGTGGCACTTGAAACCATGAAAGGTGACACTTAAAAACATGATAGGTGACATTAGAAAACATGAAAGGTGACACTAGAATACATGAAAGGTGACATTAGAAAACATGAAAGGTCATACTGGAAAACATGAACAGTGACACTAGAAAACATGAAAGGTTACACTAGAAAACATGAAAGGTGACACTAGAAAACATGAAAGGTGACCCTAGAAAACATGAAAGCTGACCCTAGAAAACATGAAAGGTGACCCTAGAAAACATGAAAGGTGACCCTAGACAACATGAAAGGTGACACTAGAAAACATGAAAGGTGACCCTAGAAAAACATGACAGGTGACCTTAGACAACATGAAAGTTGACCCTAGAAAACATGAAAGGTGACCCTAGAAAACATGAAAGGTGACCATAGACAGCATGAAAGGTGACCCTAGACAACATGAAAGGTGACCCTAGAAAACATGAAAGGTGACCCTAGAAAACATGAAAATCTACAACTATAGTTACCGGCGCTGTGGTGAAGGAGTTATGAATGCAATTCGCAATCCCGCATACCGCGTTCGAAACACAGCTGCGGATGATTTGGCAGCAGATCGCCTTGCGCTGGTTTTCATAAAACGGTATGAGCGTCGGTTGTTCGGACAGCAATGGAAACCACTGAACCTAAATTTGCCAAAGAATCACAGTCAAAATGCTGGTGTTGACTGCGACGTCCTGTAAAGGATTTGCAACTAACTTTATAGTTATCATACCGGGATTCCAATCTGTCACCTCCGGTGTATGGCAGGGCGATGGTCGAAGTACATTGTTCCTTCAGTGAGGCCCTGCCTTTATTTGGACGTGGCAAATTCAAATCCCGGCGTCATCACTCTAGCTTTCGCAGGTCAGCATGGTTGAATGGGTAAGAACGCGTGTTCTTAAACATCCGGTGTGCTGATGCCGAGGTAAGCAGTTTAACCCCTACACCAGACAGTTGGACTAAACTGTTGACCTGCCGTCCTTGACTTGGGGACGTAAATTAAAAATACCTCTGAAGTCGGAGTGGGTTCGCCTGATGGCGAGGGACACTGTTAATAGGGAAAGCTAACCCATACGCAAAATTCAGTCCATCACTACTGTAAATAGTGTGTATGGATTACGCTTGAGTTGAAAGCGAGCGTGCGCAAAAGAAAAAAAAACTGTAACTTTCATTTAGGGGTGTCTAGTTGGTCGTCCGTCGAAGTACACTACGTCCTCCAGCGCTGTCGTCATTTGGAGGTAAGTGGTTCGAATCCCGGTCTGGTAACTATAGCTTTCAATTTTTATGTTGTCTGGTGTGTCCTCTAGTCTCTACGTTCTTCTTCTACTTCTAAAAGTACTAAAAGTACTGAAGTCTAGAGGATCGACTATATTGCACCGGGGTAACCCCGTCTGGCGCATAATGGGTCGACCCTTTGCCGTGAAGTTGGAACAGCGAATAACTAACTAACCCTGGTTGTCTAATGCCAGTATATACTGGACCTTTTTTGCTTCTTCAACATTACGGAGTATTCATGGCGAAATGGTTGAGCTGCCTGCTTCACGCTCCGGTTGTGGGTTCGATTCCGGCCTATGTCGTGTTTTTTCCGAATACCACTTTCCGTCTCCACAATGAAGGTTGGCTGCAATGGATCTCCAACACTGTCTGTCTCTCGCCTTGACACTATAGGAGGTGTCTCTTCTCTGAACATATTTACAACAGGCTCATCTCCAGGGGGCCCCGAACTATCCATATCGCTGTTTTCCTTCTGTTGTGATCGCATTGCTGTCTGTGGAATACTACGTGGTGATGTCTCAATCTCTTCCACAATGGGCAACTATGTTCACGTTTGTGTCCTGAATACGTCTCATGCCACACACTCTGCTGTTTTGCTTTCGAGGCCGTTGATCTATTTAGATTCATCCGCCTTCTTCACAGTCTCAGTCTTTTGTGTACTAGAGATGGACATTCACTTAGTAGGATATTACCTCTACTTCACTCATGTAGTTTAGCCAGTCAGCCAAGACTGGTGCCCGTGGTGTGGCCACCGCCGTACACAAGCGGTATTCGTGGAGCCATACATGAGCTAGGTAAAGAGATGGGAACTAAATAGGATCCTGGTCTATCCCTTGGGAAATGGCTGCCATTCACCGCGAAGTACTATCCCTCTCTCTTTACCACAATAAATTAAATATGACGCGCTTAGTACAGTGAAAATAGTTAATAAAAAAAGTGAATCTATTCCCAGGACAAAATAACAAAACATTAATCAGAACGATAGAAAACAGATAATACAAAAAATAAATAAATCTGGCCACATGACAAACGAACAATCAGTTGATAGAAACGATTTTCCTGATTATTAAAAAAAAAAAATAAAGGAATGCCACTGCAGGTGTAGTTGATGTGTTTGTCACTGGCCTACCGTAACTTGATCTGGCTGAAAAGGGAAAACACTCTGGTGTTATTGCAGCTAACGAAGCGTGATGCCATCTTCTGGTTATCCTCCCCTTCATGACAAGAGGAAAAGTTTCAAATTTATAGGAGAGAATACCTCAGATGCGACCCAAGATAATATTGAGCCTCACAGCTAGCTATGTGGTCGAGGGAATTAAATATCAGCAGTGCCTTAGCAGGTCAGATATGAAATTAAAAATATTCAGAATGATCTGTGAACAACGGGGGTTGGTCTTTTCCCACGACTTGTAAAAGGAAGGCTTGTGTTACTTTATGTGCTATATTTTCATCAAGATTAATAACAGCTCTCTTACATTCTTGCTATATTGAGCATGTTCGGTGCGCGACAGTACGGCCTTGCACAAGGCTGGATTACTAATAAACTGCAGGTGTGACAACAGGCAAAGATATTAGTGCAGATATTAAAGTACGGCGAGTTACATTATAAGAATTTCACATATAAGGTGAGACCTGGTATATCGAGGTCTCACTTTTCGACGCTTCGTATGATGCTTAGAGAACGAATAAGATATTAGCGCAGATATTAAAGTAGGACGAGTGATATTATAAGAATTTCACATATACGGTGAGAACTGGTATATCGAGGTCTCACTTTTCGACGCTCCGTATGATGCTTAGAGAACGAATAAGATATTAGCGCAGATATTAAAGTAGGACGAGTGATATTATAATAATTTCACATATACGGTGAGACCTGGTATGTCGATGTCTCGCTTTTCGACTCGTCGCATCACTCTTAGAGAGCGGAGGGACAATATAAAGACTAAAATTTCCGTCATTGGTGACGGGAGGTCAGTATTCGTGGATGTCAACGTGAAGCTAACTTTTTGTTTCGTGCTGCCATGTGATTGTTGAATAATTCGTTACTAGCCTAGCATAACAAAACTACAACCTGGGGGAGGAGCGGGGAATAACAGGCTCACGGGGAGTATGCGATGACTCAGAGAGAGGGGTTAGGAGAGTAGGAGAACTAAGAGAGTGAGAGAGACAAAGAGAGAGAGAGAGAGAGAGAGAGAGAGAGAGAGAGAGAGAGAGAACGAACGAACGGAAGAACTTTATTTTCAAAGGTCACACATTGGTCACGTCTTAAATTCGGCCCTTCCAATCACTCATCTTTCTTACATCAATTATTTATCATGCATGTTACATTCACATAGAAATAAATATTGCCTAATGAATGTTGTGAACATCAACAATGTATATTACAATGTTCTAAGACAGGCATGCGGTCAGACACACACACACACACACACACACTCACACGCATACACACATATATACACATATACACACACGTGCATAAACACATACATACATATCTACATACACATATACATCATTTACACAAACAATAACATACAAGTACACACTCCATCGCAACACATATACATACTCACAATCACAAACTCACTAAACACATTAATCATATATACATTCTCTCTCTCTCTCTCTCTCTCTCTCTCTCTCTCTCTCTCTCTCTCTCTCTCTCTCTCTCTCTCTCTCTCTCGTATATATATATATATATAATTCATTGGCACCTTGCCGACTTGACAGACAATAGTTTGTGCTTCAAAAAGGCATAATAACTACAACCCATGGCGGTGGCGAATGTGACTGACCAAGCCAACTCGCGCTGTAAATGTTCCTCCACTGTGGATGCATGTGAACACACGGCCATTTCCACCATCATGCACCATATTACGTCTCACACGTAGGTGTGTGACTTATCTGCAATAATTTTCTCCTTTGTCTTTGTTCCATTTCTGATAAGTGCCCTCCATGCAACACGTTCAGCGGCGACTTGCTCCCAATTTGCATTATCAATGCATGTATCAATCATGTCCCGCTTACACACATCTTTGTATCGTAGTATAGGCCGACCCTGAGATCTCTTACCCATCTGTAATTCACCAAAAAAAAGATGTCCTTTCGTATCCAACCATCATCCATCCTCCTAACATGTCCTGTCCATCTAAGTCTACGAAGACTGAGCATGGAATAAACCGTCACACAACCTGATCTTTCCAATACTTCAGTATGTGTGATTTTGTCTTGCCACTTATTACCAAGTATTCTTCGCAGACACCGCATATGAAAGCTGTTGAAACGTTTCTCTTGGTGCGAGTAAGTTGTCCAGGCTTCACTGCAATAAAGAAGAGTACTAAGGACACAGGTTTGATAGACAAGGACTTTTGTTTTGGCAGTAAGCTTCCTGTTCTCCCAGACTCTTTTTCTTAACCCGTTCATTGCTGTTGCTGCCTTACCAATCCTGATGTTGATTTCCTGATCTAGGGATAATTTGCTATTTACCTCTGATCCTAGATATATAAACTGATCTACTATCTCCAGTTCGGCGTCGTCAATAAAGATTGATAGTACCCCATGTGCACCTTGCGACATAATCTGTGTCTTCTGTTTGCTAATTGTTAAACCAAATTCAGAACAAGCATTTGAGAATGCAGATAGTAGACGTAATACTTTTTCAGAGTGGGTCGTAACTGCATCATCAACTGCAAAAAGCAACTCTATGATCAGTACCCTCCTAATTTTGGTCTTGGTCTTCAATCTCTGAGCATTGTAGAGGCCGCCATCTGAGCGTGAGTGAATGTGTATACCACTATCCTGATCACGAAAGGCATATTTCAGAAGAAGTGAAAAGTATATTCCAAAGAGAGTGGGAGCTTGTACACAACCTTGCTTAACTAAACTCTTGATTTCAAACACTTCTTAAGTTGCACCATCAAACTTGATTAAACCCTTCATGCCTGTGTGGAACGATTCCACAATGGACAGAAGAGTTGAACAGACCCTCACGACTGACCAAATCAAATGCCGTTGTGAGGTCGATGAAGGCAATAAACAGTGGTTGATTCTGTTCACGGCATTTTTCTTGCATTTGTCGCAATGAGAATATCATATCAATGGTAGACCGGTTCTGTCGAAAGCCACAATGTGATTAGGGGTAGACTTGATCTTCTAGGACTTGAAGTCTGCGCAGAACAATTCTGGCAAGTAATTTCCAAACAATACATAGAAGTGAGATACCCCTATAGTTGTTGCAGTCGCTCCGATCTCCCTTGTTCTTGTACATTGTTTATGATGCTTGAATCTTTGAAATCCTGTGGGACTTGTCCTTCTCACCAGCATAGATCTATTAGCTGGTGGTTCTGTAGAATGAGTGTGTCTTGCCCACTCCTGTTAACCTCTATTGGAATCCCATTCTTACCTGGAGCCTTGCCAGATACAAGTTCATTTATAGCACACTTAACTTCTGTTATGGTGGGAAGTGTGTCCAGGTGGTCAAGAGTTGGTATGGTCTCTATGGCGTTGAGGGCATCATCCGCTAGTTTGGTCTCACTTGAGTAAAGCTCCAAATAGTACTCTACCCATCTATCCATCTGCTGTTTTTTTATCAGTGATGATTTCTCCAGTCAAGGTTTTCAGTGGTGCACTTCTTTTTGATCAAAGGACCACAGGATTTCTTTATACCTTCATACATGCTTCTGATGTTTCCCTTATAACTTTCATTTTGAATGGACTCGCATAACTTGATCCAATAATCATTTGCACACTGCCTGGCAGCCTTTTACACATCCTTCCTAGTTTGATTCAGCTCACTCAGAGTGTTACGCGTTTTTATTTCCTTGTGTCTTAAGAGAGCTATCTTCTTTTTATCAATCAAGGGCTGCAGTGTCTGACTGTTTGCCGCAAACCAGCCCTGCCTCTTATGATCCACAGTGCCGTAAACCCCCACCGCTGTTTTATAAAGAGTCACCTTAGTTTACCCCACTTTTCATTTACTGTACAATTTTCTGATATATCAGTGAAATCGTCTTCAAGTTACTGTTGGAACTCAAAGCACTTATCAGGATCGTCGGTGTTAATAATATTAATCCTGGGGCTAGATTTGTGTTTAGCTGTGTAGATTCTCTTTGGTCTCAGTCTAACCCTTGCAACAACCAAAATATTATACGTATCACAGTCAGCACTGTGATAACTTCGAGTTAATGAAGTTTGGTTCAGTTGTCTCCGTGTGATGATTAAGTCCAGCTGTTGTCAATAGCCGGATCTTGAATGTTTCCGTGTGACCTTATGCAGTTGTTATGTTTAAAAACAAAGGATTTTGTAATACATAAATCATTTCTGGTGCATTGCTCCAGTAGCCTTTGCCCATTTTCTTCATGCAACCGATGTTGTATTTTCCATGGCACACTGGCCTTGAACTCTAGTCCTTGCCCACACGGGCATTGAAATCACCGAGCATGTAAATGTAGTCAGATTTTGGAACTGCCTTGATCACAGAGTCTAACTCCTCATAGAATGAATCCTTCATATCATCAGGGGAGAGTCGGTACATAAGCAGTGATAATGGTGGCAAAACCACAAGAAGTTGCCAAGCACAGGGATAATAGTCTTTCATTACCTCCAGCTGGAATTTCATTCATTCCCAGTAGCGAATTCTTCACTGCAAAGTCCACACCATGTTGCCTTTTTTTCTGCCTGCTCTCTACCCTTCCAAAATAGGGTGTAAGTGTTTTCCCTGAGTGACCCTTCCTGAGCGAGGCGAGTCCAATTGATAAGGACTTATAACCCGTAAATGCCAACTCCCGCTTTGATTCCGAGATCGGTTAATACCAGGGATGAAGTTATACCTCTCCATAGCACAAAGCCTGGGATAAAATATAGCGACCATGTGTTACCATGCAGCATGATCCCTCTCTCGGCCTGCCTAATTCACCTCAGAGGAATGGTACCACCAATACATCGGGAATAAGACAAGCTGCAGAAGCTGCCGAATCTGCAAATCAATGCACTAACTGTCCGCCTGTCGGAGTTTCGATCCTAGACCAGCTGCCAGCCAAGGCTTAGGGCCTGGTCTGCCCTGCCATGACATTTTGTCTTTAGATTGTATTTCCTCGCACCAGGATGAGGCTTGTAACACCCCCCCCCCCCCCCCCATTGCGCTCTTCCGCCCGAAGCCGTTGGCACAATGTGGGGTGTCGGGTTTGGTAAGCGAAGCCCCACGTTCAGCGCTAACAGAAAGCAGGTAGTACCGTCTGCTGTCATTACGGTAGCCCAGACATATTTGACTAAGACCTGACACATACACCATACAATACAATGTACAATACACCATACAATGTGCAGGTCCACATGGCCGAATGGGTAAGAACGCGTATTCTTAAACATCCGGTGTGCTGATGCTGAGGTAAGCGGTTCAGTCAACCCCTACACCGGACAGCTGGACTAAAATGTTGACCTGTCGTCCTTGACTTGGGGACGTTAATCACAAGTACCTCTGAAGTCGGAGTCGGTTCGCCTGATGGCGAGGGACACTGTTAACAGGGAAAGCTAATTCATACGCAAATTTAAGTCCATCGCTACTATAAATAGTGTGTATGGCCTACGCTTGTGTTCAAAGCATACGAGCGCAAAAAAAAAAAAAAAAAGAAAAACAAAGAACATACAATGTTCTATACAATCCACCATATAATACAATATACAAGAAAACCACACAACACACCACACAATGCACCATGCAATGTACTATATATTAGGAGCGTTCATTTGAAATCCGTTCGTGACGCACAGCGCATAATTTCGTACGTTGAACATGATCAAGTCATAGTCATAAGGTAAGTACTGACCACTGAATAAAAGAGCACGCGCTTATCGTCCCATGATGCATAGGTTCTGTTTCTGTTTCTGTTTCTGACCGTTGAGAAAATTTCCGGGTTGATCCAAAATCCGTCCACAGAAGCTCAAAGAGCGGCGATTCAGCTTCTTTCATTTGAAGGATGTCTACCAGTGGACATTCATTGAAGAATGCAGGCAGCGTACGGTAACAAATGTGTGTCGACATAGTGGAGGGTGATGCATTTCTCTTCCGCATAGTGACAGGCGATGAATCACGGTGTCCCCACTTTGAGCCAAGCGGCAAAAGAGAGAGCATGCAGTAGAAGCATGCTGGATCACCAAAAGCCAAAAAATTCAAGCTACAGGTTTCCACTTGTAAGGTTATGCTGAGCGCATTTTTTTACCATGGAGGACTATTGTTGGCCGACTTTAAAGAACCTGGTGTCAACATCAACTCTACCCACTACTTGGAAACACTAGATAAGCTGCAAAAAGCTATCAAGAATAAACGACCAGACATGCTTTCTCGCTGTGTGATTTTGTTGCACGATAATGCTCGTCCGCATATTGCAAAGATTGTGCAGGAAGCATTAGCTTGGAAGAAGTGGGAAATTCTGCAACATCCAGCCTATAGTCCTGATTTGTCACCATGTGATTTTCATTTGTTCGAACCTCTAAAAAAAACTCTCAAGTGGCAACGATTTCACACAGATACAGACTAATGAACGCAGTAAACACATGATTCAGTGAGCAACCACAATCTTATTTTTGCGGACGACATTCGCCGCCTACCTAGGGATGCTTGCCTTAATGCCTACGGCGACTTCTTCTGACCAACCCATGGTGCATAATTCATTGACAATGAATGCTTTGTTTAATTGTACCACACCTGTTAATGTTTCTTTCATGCTTTTGTAAAAAAGCCATTGGAACGGGTTTCAAATGAACGACCCTTATAATACACAACACAATATTCTATACAATACACAATGCAATGTTCTTTGCAATACACTACACAATATACCATACAATACATCATACAATACATCATACAATGTTCTGTACAATACACCATACAATACACCATACAATATACCATACAATACACCATACAATACACCATACAATACACCATATAATATTCTGTACAATACACCATACAATACACCATTCAATGTGCTGTACAATACATCATACAATACACCATACACTACACCATACAATACACCATACAATACACCATACAATACACCATACAATACACCATACAATTGTCTGTACAATACATCCTACAATACACCATACATTACATCATGCAATACAACATACAATACACCATATAATACACTATACAATACACTATACAATACATCATTTAATACACTATGCAATACACTATACAATGTTCTGTACAATACACCATTCAATGTTCTGCACAATACACCATACAATACACCACACAATACACCACACAATACACCATACAATTGTCTGTACAATACATCCTACAATACACCATACATTACACCATGCAATACACCATACAATACACCATATAATACACCATATAATACACCATACAATACACCATACAATACACCATATAATACGCCATACAATTCACCATAGAATGTTCTGTACAATACACCATATAAAACACCATACAATACACCATAGAATGTTCTGTACAATATACCATACAATACGCCATATTATACGCCATACAGTACACCGCAGAATGTTCTGTACAATACACCATAGAATGTTCTGTACAAAACACCATAGAATGTTCTGTACAATACACCATAGAATGTTCTGTACAATACACCATAGAATGTTCTGTACAATACACCATAGAATGTTCTTTACAATACACCACAGAATGTTCTGTACAATACACCATAGAATGTTCTGTACAATACACCATAGAATGTTCTGTACAATACACCATAGAATGTTCTGTACAATACACCATAGAATGTTCTGTACAATACACCATAGAATGTTCTTTACAATACACCATAGAATGTTCTGTACAATACACCATAGAATGTTCTTTACAATACACCACAGAATGTTCTGTACAATACACCATAGAATGTTCTGTACAATACACCATAGAATGTTCTGTACAATACACCATAGAATGTTCTGTACAATACACCATAGAATGTTCTGTACAATACACCATAGAATGTTCTGTACAATACACCATAGAATGTTCTTTACAATACACCATAGAATGTTCTGTACAAAACACCATACAAAACACCATACATTTAAACATTACAATACACAGTAACGTACAATACACTATACAATAACAAAATGCCTGTCTTCTCTGTGTCTGTATGTCTGTGTATATGTGTGTACGTGCATGCGTTTGTACTAGCGTGCGTGTGTGTGTGTGCACATATGACATAACACGTGTGTTTTACTTGTCCGGTGTAAGCCCTGTCTGAATACACCGAGAGTAAGAAGGGGCCACCACAGCCAATACAAAGCACGCTCTAGACATGTGATACGCTGAAAGATGACCGGAGACCCAGTTTCAGGTCAACTGTGCTTGAATGCCCGCGCTATCTCCTCGTGTAATCTCCTTCAGCTGCTTCTGTTGCCGAATTTCACGAGCGCTGTACCGAGAACTAAATAGCTGATGGTTACAATACACGTGCGATAAAAGTACCGGAGGTGGTTTCATGAACAAGATACACACCTTTCACCGGTGCTCTTTCTAGACATCTCCGGCCTTTCAGACAGCCATATCAGAATGTTCTTGAACGCGTTTCAAGTCATAAAAGGACGATAAAACAGTTTCCACCCAGCATCAATTTGCATTTCTACAAAACGGATCATTTACTCATGGTTGACAAAGTTGAAGTGCAAAGGTATATTATTGGAAGGTCATCGGCACAGTTGGTTAGAAGATGTAGTTTACCGAAGTTGTCTTTAACTGTTGGGTCAATTGGGTGTCTATATAGTTGGAGTTGCAGCTGTCAGCTGTTGAAGTCCACAGTTCTATACCCTATGTGACATTCCAGTACTTCTTTTCTGATATACAATAATTGTGACTTATAGCATAAGATGCTAAATATCATTTTCTAAAATCCCGCATTTGCTTGACGTATTCTGCTCTTAATCTCTGTTATGCATCTCCCATCTGATTTTTACATGGAAGTGTTAAAATTAATTGCCCATAAGTATTTAAAGTTATTATTGTGTTCAGAATCATATATGGTCGAATTTGCATCGTATAAATTTAATAAGTTACTTCTCCGTCGTCTTCAGTTGTCTTGTCTCGAGGGGACATTGGCCATGGATCTCTATCCTCTTTGCATTTGCTAGTTTGATGACGTTGAAGTTACTTACAATATTAGCTGTTACAAAGCTGTTTAAGCTTTTCGAGAACATCTTTCTCTGTCTTTCTCTGCCTCTTTTCCCATGTTTTTTCGAAAACAAATTAATGTATTTGTTCTGTCTTCTTTTTTTTTTTTAAAGATGCCTTATGAGTTTCATTTATTTTACTCTTATGGCTATAATGAGTGATCCCACACACAACATCTGAGCAATATCAGTTTATAATTTACGTGAAACCCAGAAGTAAATTTCTGGAAAGGCAAAGAATGACATGGCCGAACAAACAAAACATGAGAAATCCCTACAAGAATCACATGAACACCATAAACTGATGAGAGAAATTAGGCGGCTGCCATTCACACTTTTTAAGGCACGTTTTTTTTTTTTCATATCCTTTACAGGACATCGCTTTCAACACCAGCATCTTCCAGCTGGATGTTGATTTCTTGGCAAGATTACGCTCAGTAGTTTGCCATTGCTTTCTGAGCGGCCGGCTCACATACCCCGTAAGTTACCAATGCGATTCGAACCACTGCTGATTCTCACCATCATCACGTTACCTACGAGAGTATTCGAGATTACTGAGAGAAGTCCCTAACCTCTAAGCCACGAAGCCGTCTAAGGCACGTTACGAGGTGAAATAAACTTCAGAATTCAGTGACAAGTGATACATTTTATGGGATAAAAGCTAAGTTCAATACCTGGATAGCTTGACCGCATGGCATAATCGGGACAAGAACACAGACCTGATGCAAGACTCTGCTGATCGCGTGAGATGGCCAACCATGGCCGCCCACGCTTACCGGCATGGCACATTGTGATAATGAAACCTTCATTTTGGTTTATGCAGTATTTTTACGCAACCCCCGACGTTCAGCGAAGAAAGTGAAAGGCAGCCGAAAACTATCAACTCCAGCTTCCAAAAGGAATATTAAGTGTCTCGACTTAACCATCCAACATCGTGGTTGTTTAATTGATTTAGCAACAAAACGCTTTACAATTCTAGCCCGCTAAAACGGACTGCTGAACTCTCAGTAGAGTATTTCCTATGATGTAAATAGGTCCCACTACCCAAACAGTCTATTAGTAAAGGAGCTGTGAATATGCTAGCCGACTGCTCGCCGAGTCTTTATGTTCAAGTAGCATTTCTCTATACAAGGAACAAGAATCGCGTAGCCAAAGAAGCATGGCTGAACGACCGCGTTATTTAACTCAATATAACAAATGGTAAATTGTGAACTAGTTCCGCACGTTGAGCCGTTGGTAGAGGGTACAAAACGTCTTACGTGCTCTGCAAGTAGTTTCAACAAAGGGAATTTAAATTTGGGAAAAGCGACTGCCTGTGTGATGCCTGAGTGTGAGGATCGCGTACAGACAAGTGTTTATTCTTACTCTTGTCTTTGGTGTAAGTGACAGTGCAGTCTGTGACCATAATGCCAAGTGGTGTTTGAGAAAGTAGCAGTGCGATGTGTTCACTTGGCTAGGTAGCCAGCCAGCCGTTTAAGATACCTCAACTGTATGCTATTCCATTTATCTAGGTCTCCGGTGTTCTTTTGAGGAGTGATTCCTCCCTCGTCCGTCCCCCCTGTAGCGAAACGCCAGTGGTCCATGTCCTTATGCATTCTTTTATTTTGGGTAGACAGGGGGGAACGGCTTTCGGAAGCTCTCAGTTCTCTTGTTCTCTCAAATCTCCATGAAAGATGGTTCTTTGGGTTATCTTCCTATCACAATCTTTACATGGAGCAAGTAGCCAATGTCTTTCACATCGGGTAAACCCGATGGAGCGCCTTGCGCCAAATGAGCGCTGGTGCGGCTGCTAAGCAATTCATGGCCGTGTACACACCTACCGTTGGATAGTGGCATCTTGTCAAGTCGATTTGAAGATTGGGACAGAGATGCAACCTCCTACTGAAGTGGTGAAGAAAGGTAGGGCTTGGGTTGTGGGTACTCCAGCCAAACATGGAGTTATAAATATACCATGGGTTGAAGGGGAAGATGAATTGGCGAAAGGCCAATCATAACCAATGACGAGTTGGGTGACCGTTAGCCGATTTGGCTGCACGTCTTGTCCTTGGCATAGCCGGGGAAGTGAATCTGAACCATATATCTCCCAAGAGGATTTCATTTGTTCTTGGCGTCAGATGAGCTGTTGCTGTCTTTCTATCTACGGCTTGAATTGGACAGATTGTCATCTTTCTGTTGTATATACTCAGTGGGTATTTTGGGAATGGGGTACACCAATCTCTGATCTATCTTCTTGAGCCAGAAGAGGCTATTCACAGGACTATCTCTTTCATCTGTTACTAGATGGGATGATGTAGGGAAGTTAATGGACTTCTGTATCTCATTTAGAGAACCTGCATTCCGCTGAATCTATGTGTTCTGTGGGGCACTGCTGGTACATTGCGGCGACCGCTCAGACAAGAGCGGAGCCGGGAGGGGGTAGGATCTTCTTTCCTATTCTTGCAGGGAGTGGGGAACTACAAAGCGTGCCATACAACCCCATTACTATACTATGAGTTAATGAGATGTAACACACGGATTACTGGGCGCACCACACCACAAGATCTTGCGGGTGAGAAAGGCATGGTTGCAAGTGAGAGGGAAGCATGGGAATGAATGTGCCCAATCATAATAAAGGCTTGGTATGAGTGTGGAGGGTGTGTCGTGTGGCCAAAAAGACAACCGGACTTCGTCCAGCTGGAGGTCTACTCAAACCCGGACGTGGCCAATCCAGGGGCTACCTGACAGGTCAGGCCTGGTCAATCAGGTATTAAATATAGTGTATTTGTGTGATACATGAGTCAGCCCAGTCGCTCAGGTTTTATTTATCATCTCCAGGGTCCTCTTCTATGGGAAGTGACTATGTCTTCGAAGGGACATTATCACCGGTGCTTCTAGCCTAACGTCAATATGTCCAACGAGGCCAACTCAAGGCAAGGTGCAGGTCTTGAAGCAAGGACATTTTGTATGACTGGTGCATTGCCGGTTTTGTTTTAACAACATACGCCTGAGAGCAGTTGTTGTCCGGAGGGAGCCTAAGAGTGATTTTCTGGCATACCCATTTTATCCCGGACATTAAAAGGACCCAACCATTATCCTTCACAAACACCTCACCTTATCGGCAACACTAAAGCTTTTCATAGGTCAGTGAAGACCTAGTGCCGAACTAATTCAGATGACAATGAACAGAAGTCCTCAACACACCAGTCGCTTGGATTCTACAAAAGCCGGTTGAACCTACACCCAGTTGTTGGAGAAGGAAGGAGATTCGGACATCTTTGGTGAGAAGTGTGTGGACAGATCAGACAGTATCTGAAGCTGGATCTGTGACTGTGGCGACTTGAGGCTCTGTGTTAGAATTTACCAGTGTAGTGTCTGTGTAGATCTATCTGTTTATCTGCCTTTATGTGTTCCTGTGCTGTTCTTGATTAGGTTAATAAAATTACTTCCAAGTTGTTCTGACGACTGCCATGTTATTTATGCGTCAGCCAGAAGAACACTGCAGGAAATAGGTCCCTAGGTCGAAAGGAAGCGTGACAGTGTGTCCAGGGAAAACGGAGGAGGGTTGGCAGGTAAAGACCTATCTAAGCCAGGGCTATAGAAGATATTTGAAATATTGTGACCGGGCTATTTGGGACCCTCCACGTAGCTTGTTACAATTTCTGGGGGCTCGTCCCGGGATATTTGTAATCCTGGTGAAGTTCTGGCTGATTTAGTGATAGGGGACAGATATCCTTGTTTTCTATTAATAGGTTCTGCCTACCGTGCCTGGCTATTGTCTATACCCTTCCTGACACAGACTGACCGACATACGACGTGTTGTGGTCGTGTAATGTAACTTGTTGTGTAATTGTGAGAAGAATTTTATTAGACAATTACCTCTTCCCTTACCCTCTGAGTTTAAGATGGCATCAGCTGGGTTTAATGTCGCTGACGTACAGGCTACAGGGCGTGAGATGGGATATGATGGAGCGGAGTTACAGAAATATGTGCGGGAAGTGGAAAGAGACTACAGACAGGATGTGCGCGAAGCCAAGAGGATTGAGGCGGAGGCTGAGGCTAAGAGGATGGAGGCTGAGGCCAAGAGGATTGAGGCGGAGGCTGAGGCTAAGAGGATGGAGGCTGAGGCCAAGAGGATTGAGATGGAGACTGAGGCTAGGAAGATGGAGGCCGAGCAGGCAGTCAGAGACCATGAGTTCCGTATGAGAGAGTTGGAGCTGAAAGCTCAAACTGCCAAGGAAAGAGACGGTGCAGTGGGAGACGCAGTTCTCCCTGACTCAACAACTTCTGGTGGCGGTCCATGCCAGGCAATGAAGTTCCCTTTGCTCCCGTTCGATGAACACAAAGATAAGATCGACCAGTATCTTCACAGATTTCGGTCGATGGCTTTGGCTATGGGATTGGAGCGAGGGAAATGGAACTTGAAACTCTCACAGGGCCTGAGGGGGACCGCATACGAGGTCTATTCTAGGTTGCCACCTGGTATGGAGAATGACTATGAAGCTCTGGAGAAAGCACTGTTGAAAAGGTTTCAGATGACAGCTCATACTTATCGACAACAGTTCAGAAAGTCGAAGAGAGAGCCAGGAGAGATGTTCGCAGCCTACAGTGTCAGATTGAAGTCTTACCTTTTGAAGTGGATGTCTTTAGCTGGATTTGCTAACGACTATGAAAGTTTGGAAGAATTGGTGGTCGTGGACCAAATGAAGAGAATGATGCCTAAGCCATTGCAAACCTTTTTGCTTGAAAATGGGGCAGAAAGGTTAGAGCTAGTCAACACGTTGGCTGAAAGGTATGTGCTAGCTCATGGGGATAATGGGGAATTGTCACAACACAATCCCCGATCACCAGACACATGGTCTGGAAAGAAGAAGAACCCTAAAACAGCTCACACCAGGAAGGAGGATCCTTTCGATAAAGTTCCTAGTAAGAAACCCTCTGGTAAGAGTCCACCTGGATCTCCTAAAAGAAAGTGGAGTGAAAAGTGGTGCGCCTATTGCAAATCTCCCACACACAATACGGTTGATTGCCGGCGTAAACAGAAAGACTCTCACTATGCTGCTTGTCTTGTAGAAACCGGGGAAGGGTCTCACAAGGAGGTAGAAGGGAGGGATCTTGGGAACAGAGATTTAGAAAAACCACCAGTAGTAGAAACGGTACTTGTGAACGGTCAACCAGTTGAGTGTCTCTACGACACAGGTCTGCAGTTTGAGGCTGTAATTTCATCACATTTAGTGAGCCCAGAGCAGCTAACCGGGGAATCTATTGAGATTCAAACGGCGACAAAGAGTGCGGTAGCGATGTCTCTTCCAATTGCGAAGGTGGACATCAAATCAAAATATGTTACCGGCACTATACAGGCAGCCGTTCTGCTAGATCCTATCTTCCCAATGATCTTGGGTTGTCGCTACGTCTTTCTAGGGATTCCAACCGAACCCATGTACGTAGGGGCAATGCAAACCAGATCTCAATTGGAGGATGAGCAGACGCCGGCCTTGATTGTGAATCCCTTGCCTGGGGAGTTACGAGCTGCTCAAAGCCAGGATGCTACTTTGCAACCTTGCTTCAACCAGTTGCCAAAAGGTTCTGACCCACCAAGACGGGGTCAGTATTATATGAAGAATCGGTTACTGTACCGGAGAGCCGGAGTGGAGGATCACCAGCATGGACAGCTGGTGGTTCCTAAGGCTTATCGGGAACAGTTTCTTCATATGGGACACACCATTTCTTTCAGTGGACATATGGGTGTCGGGGCAACTCTCCAGCGCATTTCATGCCATTACTACTGGCCAGGGATGACTGGAGACGTGCGTAGGTACGTCAAGTCGTGCCCAGAGTGCCAGCGTGTGGCACCAAAACACTGGACAGCTCCGGTAGTCCTGGGAGACATGCCTATTATGAACTCTCCTTTCGAGAGAGTTGCCATCGATCTTGTTGGTCCTCTTCCTAGGACTAGGAAGAGGAATAAGTACATTCTCACGATGGTGGATTGCTGTTCCATGTGGGGTGAGGCGATACCTTTGGCCACAATCGACTCTAAGCGAGTGGCTGATGCACTGATGGAGACCTTTACTCGGTTGGGATTTCCAAACCAGATCCTAACGGATAATGGGTCTCAGTTCTGTGGTAAGCTGATGGAAGAAGTCTTTCGTATCTTCCAGACCAACCACATTCACACAAGCCCGTATCACCCTCAGTCTAATGGGCAAGTAGAGAGGTTTAATGGTACCTTGATGACCATGCTTCGGAAGCTGGCACAAGAGAAACCAGACAGATGGGATGAGTATATCTCAGCCGCCTTGTTCGCCTATCGGGAGGTTCCCCATGGGTCGACCGGGTTGCCACCAGCCACTCTACTATTCGGGAGGCCAATCAAGGGTCCCTTAGAAGCCTTATTGAGATGTTGGACAGAGGAAGAAACTTCCGAAGAAGTGGTATCCTCTTATAAATACGTCGAAGAGTTAAAGAAAAAACTCCAGACGGGTTGGGCTTTGGCAGCTCAGAATCTGAGAGCGGCCAGGAAGAGACACGCGGCCTACTACAATAGAAGGACGAAAGATAGGTCTCTTAAGGTGGGGGATCGGGTTCTGTTGTTACTTCCAGTAGGTTCCAATAAACTCGAGATTGGTTGGCAGGGGCCTTTCCCGGTAGAAAGGGTTGTCTCCCGCACCAACTATGCCATCCGGATCAGGGGGAAATCTAAAATCTTCCACATTAACCTTCTCAAAAAGTATGAAGAACGATCTGATGGTACTTCTCTCCCACTCATGACTATGGCGGTCGCGATGGAAACTGAATCGGGCGAAGAAACGGATAGGGGGTATCCATTACACCCTGGGGAAACCTATAGGGATGTACATATAAATCCTGATCTGTCGGCTGAAGAAACAGACCGTGTCATCCGTTTGTTGGAGTCCCATCAGCAGATTCTTACCGATCGGCCAGGGCGGACAGGGTTGGTCGAGTTTGATATGACTCTGACTACCCAAGACCCCGTTCGCCAGAAAATATATCCAGTGCCATTTTCGAAAGAGAAGGCCCTGGAAACTGAAATCCAGAAGCTTCTGGACGACGACATCATCACTCCTTCGACTTCTCCTTATAATGCCGGGGTTGTCTTGTTGAGGAAGCCAAGCGGGGAACACCGCTTATGTATTGATTACAGGCATTTAAATAGTTGTACGACATTCCAAGTTGAGCCGTTGCCAAACACAAATCAATTGTTTGCCAGATTAAATAGGGCAAAGTACTTCTCAAAAATTGATTTAAGCCGGGGATATTATCAGATCCCTGTGAAGCCTGAGGTTCGGCCCATGCTCGCTTTCAGTACTCCGAGTGGCCATTACGAATTTAAGGTGATGCCTTTTGGGCTGAGCAATGCGCCCAGTGTGTTCACTCGCATGATGAGAAAGTTATTAGACCCTTTAAGGGATCCCTCTGTCGTCTCGTCTATGGATGATATTCTCATCGCGTCTGACAATCTGAAGGATCACCTGAAATCCTTGGAAAAGATCTTCATAAGATTGAAAGAGGAGGGGTTAACCGCCCGTCCAGCCAAATGTATGATTGGATATCAATCCTTGGAATTTCTGGGACACCCTATTACCCCAGGGGGACTGGTACCGGAAGAAAAAAATATTGAGAAGGTCCGTCTCGCACCCCGTCCTAAATCCAAAAAGGATGTTAGGTCTTTCTTGTCTCTGTGTGGGTTTTACCAGAAATTCATTCCAAAGTTCAACGAAATTGGAGCGCCGTTAACCGAAACCCTGAAGAAAGGATCGCCAGATCCTATAGTCTGGACCCCGAGCTGTGAAGAGGCTTATGGGAAGCTGAAACAGGCGTTGGTGGATAGGCCAGTCCTGCAACTCCCGAATTTGGAGAAAACGTTTGTTCTGAGAACCGACGCGAGTAACATAGGGATTGGAGCAACTCTGTTGCAGGAAGGGCGAGATAATCCTTCGGTGTTGTGTCCGGTGGCGTATGCCAGTAGAAAACTGTTACCCGCCGAACGGAATTATTCCACCGTCGAACGGGAATGTCTAGCTCTAGTGTGGGCGGTACAGAAATTTCAACCTTATCTGTATGGAGTCCAGTTCAAAGTGCAGTCCGACCATCAACCTCTGACGTTCTTGGCAACTTCTAAGAAACTGAACGCGAGGTTGATGAGATGGTCATTGCTCCTACAACCGTATCAGTTCACGGTCGAATACATCCCCGGAAGGGAGAATGTGGGAGCAGATTTTTTATCACGGCATCCTATGGTTGAATGTGAGGGTGGGGTCATTCGAACAGAACCACTGACAGTAGAAAGTTCGTAGGGTTCGACTTTCTTAAGAGGGGGCCTATGTAGCGAAACGCCAGTGGTCCATGTCCTTATGCATTCTTTTATTTTGGGTAGACAGGGGGGAACGGCTTTCGGAAGCTCTCAGTTCTCTTGTTCTCTCAAATCTCCATGAAAGATGGTTCTTTGGGTTATCTTCCTATCACAATCTTTACATGGAGCAAGTAGCCAATGTCTTTCACATCGGGTAAACCCGATGGAGCGCCTTGCGCCAAATGAGCGCTGGTGCGGCTGCTAAGCAATTCATGGCCGTGTACACACCTACCGTTGGATAGTGGCATCTTGTCAAGTCGATTTGAAGATTGGGACAGAGATGCAACCTCCTACTGAAGTGGTGAAGAAAGGTAGGGCTTGGGTTGTGGGTACTCCAGCCAAACATGGAGTTATAAATATACCATGGGTTGAAGGGGAAGATGAATTGGCGAAAGGCCAATCATAACCAATGACGAGTTGGGTGACCGTTAGCCGATTTGGCTGCACGTCTTGTCCTTGGCATAGCCGGGGAAGTGAATCTGAACCATATATCTCCCAAGAGGATTTCATTTGTTCTTGGCGTCAGATGAGCTGTTGCTGTCTTTCTATCTACGGCTTGAATTGGACAGATTGTCATCTTTCTGTTGTATATACTCAGTGGGTATTTTGGGAATGGGGTACACCAATCTCTGATCTATCTTCTTGAGCCAGAAGAGGCTATTCACAGGACTATCTCTTTCATCTGTTACTAGATGGGATGATGTAGGGAAGTTAATGGACTTCTGTATCTCATTTAGAGAACCTGCATTCCGCTGAATCTATGTGTTCTGTGGGGCACTGCTGGTACATTGCGGCGACCGCTCAGACAAGAGCGGAGCCGGGAGGGGGTAGGATCTTCTTTCCTATTCTTGCAGGGAGTGGGGAACTACAAAGCGTGCCATACAACCCCATTACTATACTATGAGTTAATGAGATGTAACACACGGATTACTGGGCGCACCACACCACAAGATCTTGCGGGTGAGAAAGGCATGGTTGCAAGTGAGAGGGAAGCATGGGAATGAATGTGCCCAATCATAATAAAGGCTTGGTATGAGTGTGGAGGGTGTGTCGTGTGGCCAAAAAGACAACCGGACTTCGTCCAGCTGGAGGTCTACTCAAACCCGGACGTGGCCAATCCAGGGGCTACCTGACAGGTCAGGCCTGGTCAATCAGGTATTAAATATAGTGTATTTGTGTGATACATGAGTCAGCCCAGTCGCTCAGGTTTTATTTATCATCTCCAGGGTCCTCTTCTATGGGAAGTGACTATGTCTTCGAAGGGACATTATCACCGGTGCTTCTAGCCTAACGTCAATATGTCCAACGAGGCCAACTCAAGGCAAGGTGCAGGTCTTGAAGCAAGGACATTTTGTATGACTGGTGCATTGCCGGTTTTGTTTTAACAACATACGCCTGAGAGCAGTTGTTGTCCGGAGGGAGCCTAAGAGTGATTTTCTGGCATACCCATTTTATCCCGGACATTAAAAGGACCCAACCATTATCCTTCACAAACACCTCACCTTATCGGCAACACTAAAGCTTTTCATAGGTCAGTGAAGACCTAGTGCCGAACTAATTCAGATGACAATGAACAGAAGTCCTCAACACACCAGTCGCTTGGATTCTACAAAAGCCGGTTGAACCTACACCCAGTTGTTGGAGAAGGAAGGAGATTCGGACATCTTTGGTGAGAAGTGTGTGGACAGATCAGACAGTATCTGAAGCTGGATCTGTGACTGTGGCGACTTGAGGCTCTGTGTTAGAATTTACCAGTGTAGTGTCTGTGTAGATCTATCTGTTTATCTGCCTTTATGTGTTCCTGTGCTGTTCTTGATTAGGTTAATAAAATTACTTCCAAGTTGTTCTGACGACTGCCATGTTATTTATGCGTCAGCCAGAAGAACACTGCAGGAAATAGGTCCCTAGGTCGAAAGGAAGCGTGACAGTGTGTCCAGGGAAAACGGAGGAGGGTTGGCAGGTAAAGACCTATCTAAGCCAGGGCTATAGAAGATATTTGAAATATTGTGACCGGGCTATTTGGGACCCTCCACGTAGCTTGTTACACCCCCACCCCCCCCCCATCTTGCTATAGGAGTCTTTCATGGTTGTTATTGCTGTTGCTGCTGCTGCTGCTGCTGCTGTTGTTGTTGTTGTTGCTGTTGTTGTCGTCGTCGTCGTCGTCGTCGTCGTCGTCGTCGTCGTCGTCGTCGTCGTCGTCGTCGTCGTTGCTGATATCATTATCGTTGCTATTTTTGAAAAACGAAGACACAAACCATAGATTATACGATTTATTGCCTGGCATATTTCGCTGCATCTCGTCACTTTTGTTATTGATGTTGTTGTTATTGTTGTTGTTGTTATTGTGCTGTTGTTGTCCTCGTTATCACTGTTGACGTTGTTGTTATCGTAATCGTTTTTGTTGTTGTGGCTGATGTTGTTTTCTTCGGTGTTTCTGAGTGGTCCTATTTGTTATTGTCGTTGCTGTTGCTGTCGTCATCTTTGTTACTGTCGTCGTTGTTATTGTTGTTTCTGTCATTGTCCTCATCATTATTGTTATTGTAGTCGTCTGTTGTTTGTTATTATTATTGTTGCTGTCTCTATCGTTGCTGTTATTCTCGTTGTCGTTGTTTTTATTGTTGTCGAGGTCGTTATCGATGTTATTGTTGTCGACTTTGTTGCTATTGTTATTTATGTCGTTGTTTTGAACGTTGTTGTTATGCTGTGTTTCATTGTAATCTACGATATTGTTGTTGTTGTTGCGATCATCCAGATCGATATTTCGTCTTTGTCGTCTCACCGTCGTCTTCGTCGTAATCGTCGGTGTTGTTGTTGTCATCATCCAAGTCAATATTCTCGTCGTCATAGCTGTTTTTGTTGTTGTTGTTGTTGTTGTTTCTACAGCTGCTGCTGTCGTTGTTGGTTTTATCGTAGTTATTGTTGTCGTCGTCGTCGTTTTCGTTTCCTCGTTATCATTGTCAGTGTTATTGTTAACATTGCAACCGATGATGTTAATATCGCCGTCATTCTTGTTGTCGCTAATATTGTCAATATTCTCCGGCTATCTTTTTTGTACCGCGGCAAAGATCTCCGAGGTTTCCTTTCGATGCTGCTGCTTCTTCTGCCTCTCCTGATAGGTCATCATGTCTTTTATCCACCCTTATCCGATCTTAACTTATTTACCAGGTTCTAAGCATTTTACCACGGCGCTGAAATTGCGAGAGTTGTCACGTAACAAAACAAATAACAAGTTGACCTTAGTATGGCAATATATCGTCCTTCTGTCCACATGGTAGGTAATATTCGGTCATATATTATCCTTCGGCGCTGAATTAGTTTACAGCCACACAGATGACCACGTGGGACACACGATACGAGAAAGCACAAGGTACATTTTCAGACAATACTGAAGTCTGTAATAATATCACCACCAAATGTGACGTCTTCAATACTGGCCTCCAACTAAACATCAGATAGACTGTTGTTGCTTTATTTGCCTCATTTGTTGTTGGGAGTAAACGAGAGTACAAAAGAAATGCATGCATGACATCAGCAAATAAATCTAACGCCAGGACTGCATTTAGACCCTCGCTCGCCTGGAATTAAGTTCAGTCTTGAAAATTCTATGCCCAATTAATCCTTCACTTAAGATAGCAATCTGGCGGAAGTCTATCGGGTTGCCAGTGAAAGGCGGAGAACGTCATTTGCAATTAGGCTATTTTCCCACACCTTTCGCCGACAAAGAAAATGCTCTCTTCTTGCTGTCTTTCAGAAAAGCTCATCTGTATCTCTTAGTATACCAAAAACTACTTGAAGTAGCTCACATTTCGCCAACAATATACACGAGACTGCAAGATTCAAAGATATGGCACAATGAATTTGTTTCTGCGCCCAGTATTTCTGAGCTGTTACCCTTACTTCAGGGTGTAACAAAGTCGACAGTTGTAAGTTAGTTAATTAACCTAAACGTTAATAGTGGATGAAATCTTAATTGATCATGGCAGTGTTACATTAGAGGAGCGACTGGCTGAGTGACTAGAACGACGGGCTTATATTCGGTATACCTGGGTTCGAACCCTCGGTAAGTGGATTTGGGGAGGAGGGGGGAGGGGTTGAAAAAAAAAAAAAACCGACGAACCCGATTTCGGATAATATCCATACAGAATGCAATAGGCAAACTGCTGGAGAAGTTAATTGCCAGAAAAACATTAAGCCAGCTAGAGAGACAAGGTATTTTCCCTACCTACCCTGGGAGGGTACAGTCCAAAAAGAGAAACCTGGACCAATGCAGCAGTTTTTTCCCTTGGTGTCTATGAAGGTTTCCACGCAAGCATTGAAACATGTGCTGCGGCGATTGATCTTCAGGGTGCGTACATCAGAGTACCGTTGGATTTTTTAATGTTTCAGCTTCTCTAAGTCAAGATAAGTCCTGTCCTCCTTAGTTGGATCGACACAGCCCTCCTCCAACAGAAAGTAGTCTTTAGATGTGGCAGCTGGACTTCTGACCCAACAACAATATATCCTGGCCTGCCACATGGATCATCATGATCCCGATGCTGTTCAACGACTACACTGTGAGAATCACCAGCGAGCAGATCACAGGACCAGGGAGGACATTGTCGTATGCAGACGATGTGTTAGTGTGTCGTCAGAGGAAGGGTAGAGATCGGATTGCTGTGGAACTACAAACAGGACTCAGTCACTTTGGTGTGTTGAAGCTGGGACAATGGTCAACCCAACGGAGGCAGCAGCGACATGGTTCTCTTTGAATAACCATATTGTCAACACTCCAACACCACTGTAAAACTGGGTTCAGAGACTGGAAAGAACGCAGACAATGAACTACCCGGGGATACGATTTGATCGAAGCCTCGCTTATACTGAGCACAAAGACTAGGTGATAACTAAGGCCAAACGGGGTTTGGCTGCGATGTGGGTGATGGCGGCGGCAAACTTTGAGCAGCGCCATCTATGTCTTCTTTACGAGGGGCTGGTCCTTTCTGTTTTGGAGTATGCAATGGCAATCCTGACTCTCAGCCATAAGCAGATGGAAAGGATGGAAATGATACAGAACGAAGCTATGCGTATTTTTTTTTTTTTTTTTGGATGTACAAGAGATACAACATGCAGGGCAATTCTTGATTTTCCAACCATGGGAGGCAAAATACAAATTTGCCGAGTACGTGCCTACCTCAGAGTCAACGCAAACACACAACATCCACTGCATGGTGATATTAAGAAGGTAAAGGGCAGGAGGTTACAAAGAGGAAAGTAAAGTCGTGGATGGGTCAAGCCGAAGACATTCTTCAACAGGTGTGTTTACTTGAGGACTTAGAACCTGGAGAGGGGTGGGTACAAGTACCAACAGAGTTCTGTACGTCCTGTTCAGTTTGCATCCAGCTAGACAGAAAATGCAGACAAGAAAATCCGGCTGCTGTGGAGGCGGAAGTACAGGCTTTGATTTTCAAGAGTTCTTTAGAGGGTGATGCTGTCATTTACACAACTATGTCGGCCGTTCGACGAGTGAGAAGTTCATGGGCCTTTGGGGCTCAGGTCGGAGAGAGATTTTTGAAGGAAGATTCTGGTGCTTTTGCTTTGACCACAAGTAGCCTGACATGGAAGTCATGGTAAAGCAATAACATGACTGGAGACACAGACCTTCACTCGGGCATATTTCCTTAGTGACTCAATGATATGCTCAGGAAGATAGAGATGGGGTGGGTCCGAAGAGAGTGGTTGCTGTATCTGGGGCGGCCTCGTCTGGCAAAGATTAGTTTAAATTTCGTGCCAGGGCATGCGGTTCTACAAGGAAATGAGCGGGCTGACAGGCTTGCATGCTCCTGGCTGATATTCTGAATGCTCTAAGAGAAGTAAGTCGTTTGCAAGAACCGAGTGATGACTGTCAATCTACAACCATGGTCAGGCTGCGAGAACAGCAAGTTAAAAGAGGTGTTGCCACACAAGAACACTACACAGGAAGCCAAAGAAGATTAATAAACCAACACAGAACTGATGTCGTTAGCCGCTACACGTTGCGGGATTTACGGGGGGAGGGGGGTATCCGAGCACTTATGGACTGAATGTTTCGATGTGCAATGAGGATGACCTGTCGACTAACTAACTAACTAACTAACTAACTAACTAACTAACTAACTAACTAACTAACTAGCTAGCTAGCTAACTAACTAACTATCTAACTAACTAGCTAGCTAGCTAGCTAACTAACTAACTATACGCATGGCCGAATGGATAAGAACGCGTTTTCTTAAACATCCGGTGTGCTGATGCCGAGGTAAGCGGTTCCACCCCTACACCGAACAGCTGGAATAAAATGTTGACCTGTCGTCCTTGACTTGGGGAGGTTAATTACACGTACCTCTGAAGTCGGATTGGGTTCGCCTGATGGCGAGGGACACTGTTAATAGCGGAAAGCTAGCCCACACGCAAAATTCAGTCCATCACTACTATAAATAGTGTCTATAGACTACGCTTGAGTTCAAAGCGAGCGAGCGCCAAAAAGAACAAAATTCTTCTCATAACGTGTCCAAATAACATTTGACTGTCTACGTCTAATTTCTCTAATTAGTTTGCGATTTTCATTTGCCTCTTGTAGGATTTGCTCATTGGTTCTTCTATCTGCCCATGGTATTCTTTGCATTTTCTTCGGAAACCACATTCAACAAAATATACACAAAGAAATACCTAGATACACTAAGGTCACCATCGTTATATAACATGTCCTTTGCAGAATGTTTTCTCGATGGATGCACCGAACTGACTGCCGGTGTTTCGCAAGCACGTCTGCGTTACGCTTGTTCATGTCCAAGGATTATGTAATCCCCTGTAGGTATCAAGATGCACATTGCTATTCTTTCTAAACCACTTGGATGTTTAGTATGTCCAAGATAATTCAGTTTATGATTCATGATGCTATTGCAGAGAAAGTTTTATTAGAGATAACAAATTTCCATTGTCATTAGTGTTGTGCTTCTTGATGCTTGATATTCTAAGCATTTCTCTGAAACACGCAAGTACACTAAAGAAAGTCAATCACAGGGCGCTGTTACGACTCATTGGGCGCGTAAAGCAACTTTAGCAAATCCCATATGTGTATAGATTAACTGGCACTCAATGGACGGCTTTTATGTTCAAGACATTTCAGGTAGCCATTTTAGGCTAGGTCAACCTAGGAGTCCACGTCCATTTTTTAAATAAAAATAAACACATTGATGTAGATTGGAATCCAAGACTACCAGGCCTGCAAGCGAATATCTAGCCACTATCCTACCTCGTTTTTTGTGTATGTGTATGTGTTATGTTTGTTGTAATTCTTAACACATTGTTTCATCAACAAGATCAAGGCCTGGTATGGAGTCAATCAATCAATCACGTGCCATTTCCACAATGAATGAATGTCCAACAACACTTTCTGTCTCTCGTTCTCCTGTTACAATGTCAGGTAGCTATAAATCCATCTCTTGATATTATCTCCGCACCTTAACGCTGCTTACCTCTTGAACTACAACTCTCAGCTATTCTCTTCGGTATGGTTTGTATACGAGTCTCAGGTCATAGGCAGGATATTCCATTTGTCACACCACTATCAGCACCACCACCACCACCCCCCCCCCCTCCCGCCCCTCCCTTTCCCAACCAGTTTTTGCGAGGGTTTTTTGTTGTTGTTTTTTTAGCGAGAAGACTTCTCTTCAGAGTGATGACTTTTCTTCAGAGTGATGACCTGACTGTAGAGTGATGAGTGAAATGGTTAGACCACATAACTAGGCTACCAACTCACAGTATACCACAACAAGCAATGATGTACAGACCAAATGGAACAAGAAGACGAGGCCCGACCATGTAAACAATGGACAGAGAATAACAGCAGTCCACGGGAATCTCGATATATGAAAACTATAAATGGGCACTCTCCAGCTGCTTATGCTTCACCTCCACACGTCAAGGTACAAGAAGAGCAAGATGGGATGATGATGATGATGATGATGATGATAATAATGATGATGATGATGATGATGATGATGATGATGATGATGATGAAATGATAACTTCACATCGCATTCATACCTCCGACTTTCATGTTTGCTTTCTAACATTCTAACGCCTGTGTCACATCAATCAATCATGTGCCATGCCGGAAAGCGTGGGCGGTCATGACTCGCCATTTCACTCGATCACCAGTGTCGTGGATCAGCTCAGTGTTCCTGTCCCGTCCATGCCATGTGGCCAAGCCATCCAGGTATTTTCCTCTCGGTCTTCCTCTTGGTCTGTTCCCTTCGATCTTGCCAGTTGTCACTAAGTTCTCCAATCCATTTCTTCTCATAACATGTCCAAAAAATTTTGACTGTCTACGTCTAATCTCTCCAATCAGCTTACGATGTTCATTTGTCTCCTGTAGTACTTGGTCATTGGTTTTTCTGTCTGTCCATGGTATTCTTTGAATTTTCCTCAGAAACAACATTTCTGCAGCCATCAGATGTTTTTCAGCTTGACTGCTCATTGTCCAAGTTTCACATCCATACAAAAGAACAGGCTCTATGTATCCCCTCAACACTCTTTTTCTCGTTTCAATTGACATCTTTTTATTGGTCAGAATGTTTTTCATCTTGCTAAAGGCTACTTTCGCCATGGCGATTCTTGTTCTAATCTCTTCAAGGCATCTCCCATCAGATGTTATGACTGTTCCAAGATAATTGTACCGATTCACTTGTTGAAGAATATTTCCATTTACTTGTATATTACATTGTGGCACTTCTTTCTTCCTAGTGACGACCATAACCTGAGTCTTTTTACAATTTAATTCTAACCCCAGTTGCTCACTGTGTACAACAACCGCATCTACTAATTGTTGCAGGTCCTGCGCATTGTCTGCAATTAATACTGTATCATCTGCGTATCTAATGTTATTGATGTTTCTTCCACCAATGCTGATTCCATTTATATCCTCTACATTTCTGAAAATATTTTCACTGTATAGGGAAAAAAGATCTGGAGACATCACACATCCCTGCCTAACACCTCTCTTAATTGGCTGATACTGTCCCACTTCATTATCAATCATTGCAGCTTGTTGTTTCCAATATATGTTTTTTATAAGTCTAATGTCTTTCCCATCAATTTGTAGATCTGCAAGCATATCCACCATGTTGGCATGTCTAACTCTATCAAAAGCCTTTGTATAGTCAATAAAGCAAAGATGCATATCCTTGTTTACTTCTATAGCACGTTTAATAACTGTTCGCAGCATATACACAGCATTTACTGTACCCTTTCCTTCTACAAACCCGCATTGTTCTTCCCCTATTTCAGGTTGTATCTTCTTCCTCACTCTTTGCATGATAATTCTTAGCAAAATCTTTGTGATGTGACTCATTATACTAATTGTTCTATGTTGATCACATTCCAAGGGTCCTGATTTCTTTGGGATTGCAATAATTACAGAGTTACATAATTCAGGAGGTATATCTCCTGTATCATATAATGTGTTCAGCAGTCTGGTGACTTGCTCTAGTCCAAATTCTTCTAAAGCTTTAATCATTTCTGTTGTGATGTTATCTGCACCGTGGGCCTTGCCAGCTTTCATATGCTTAAGAACATTTCGAACCTCCATCTCCAAAATTGGTGGTCCTTCATTATTAAATCTAATATCATACTGTTCGTCTCTGTTATCATCATAAAGGTGTTTCACATAATCTGACCATACATGTAGAATCTGGTCTTTTTCTATTATGATTTTGCCATCTTTAGTTTTTAGGCACCCTGTTTATGTACTTGTTCTTTTATTAGTAAGTTCCTGAATTCTTTTGTGCACTAATTTGGTATTTTGACTGTTGTGTTGGTTTTCAATTTCTAAGCACTTTTCCTCAAGCCTTGCTTCTTTTGTCTCTTTACATAATATTCTGACTTGTCTGTGAATTTCTTCATATTTGACAGAATTATTTTTGTTGAGTCTTCTTGTTTCCATGAGGTGTAAAATTTCTTCAGTCATCCATTTCTTATGACCCACCTTCTTTAGTTTTGGAATAGTTGTTTCTGCAGCCACATTGATTGAATTCTTCAACGTTTCCCATTGATCATCCACCTCCTGGAATAGGATCTCTAGATCAGACAATATTTCAAATCTGTTCTGTACTTCTATGTTGAATTTGTTTTGTATTTCCTTGTCATTACTCAATGTACACAAATCATATTTAGTGTTTCCTGTTATATACTTGACTTTCTTCAACTTTATCCTCAATGTTCCTGTGAGTAATCTGTGGTCACTATAACAATCAGCACTGGGAACTGTTTTTGCTACTGTTAGCGCGTTTCTAAATCTTCTGCTAATGAGAATGTAGTCAATCTGGTTTCTAATTCTGCTATCAGGACTCCTCCATGTCCATAATCTTCTAGCGTGTTGCTTAAACCAGGTGTTTCCTACAATCATTTCCTGTTCTTTTGCCCACTCTACGAGTCTGTATCCTCTTTCATTTCTCTCTCCTAAACCATAGTTTCCTACTGTGTATCTATCCCCTTGATTTCCTGCTTTTGCATTGAAGTCCCCTGACGTTTATTTCTGAATTTTTACATTTCTTTAAGGCAGACTCCATGTCATTATAAAATTCTTCTACACTATCTTCACTGGATTCTCCTGTTGGGGCATATACTTGAATAATATTTATGCTAAAAGGTCTGCCACTTAATTTAACTAGTAGAACTCTGTCCGACACGGCCCAATATCCTTGAACAGATTTTGATGTTTTCCGGTCCAAAATAATTGCCACGCCCCTATATGACGATCTTCACCTTCAGAATAAATAATCTTGAAATTCTCATCTAAAATATTAATTTTTTCCCTTTCAATTTCTTGTTTTATGTTCTCTAATTTTTCGTCGTCGTTTAACGTCCTAACGTTCCAAGTTGCTAATTTTAACGTTTCTGTCCTTGTCTTGCGATGATCAGTCGTGGTCTATAATGGAAGCAAAGAATTGTGATACTGTGATTTACCATGCATGTCGTAAGAAGCTCATAAGAAGGGCTAGCGGGAGACAGACTACATTAGCCCGTGAAGAACTAGCTACAGGTCCCAACCAAATCATGACATTGTCTTTGTTAGACGTACTACACTTCAATGGAAGATGACAGCTAGAAAATGAAGATGAATATATGTTAAATGTAAACATTGCCAGAACTGGGACAGCAAACGGATATCAGTCATAAACCATTTTGCGTTCACTAAAGAGAAACATTTTTAAAATACCGCAGAAGATGTGTCAGGGGCTCCGTGGCCGAGTGGTCCAGACTATGCCTGGCGCTACGAAGGTCATGGGTTCGTTGTCTGACTCCATCATTCAGTTCACGAATGTAATGGGGGGGGGGGGGGGTTCCCCGAGACCCCTGGGAAGTCGTCGCTGGAACTATGAGTTCGTGATCTAACCCACGCTTTCGGCAGGCCGATCTGCGAAAAGAAGACCGAGCCATATGAAGTAGAAACCATTGCAATGATGTCGATCTTCTTGTCTTTATCCCTTTCAGGCGAGGTGCCATCCAGAAGGATTTGTTTGTACAGTCGCCATTAAAGACTGCTCAAATTGCTAGTTGATTCCTACTTGTGAATACATCAACATGAAGAGGCAAGATTGAAAGTGGTGACGTCCAGAATCCGCGCGGAACATTGTCAGCGATTGATTTATATCGAATGACAACGGTTTGGATGGTTCGGTCATGTAGTAACACTAATTACAAACAACATACCTTAAGCCACACTAACAGAAGGAATGGAGCAAGAGGCAGACCTCGTATCGGCTGGAATAACGAAACATCCATCATCAAGCGTCCTGCCACCAGAGATCTCGGCCCTTAGTGTTATAGATAATCTCAGCTGATGATATTCCTCCATGCCATCGGTTCGGTTCATTAAGCATCATTTCTCTCGGAACCGAATGGCAGAGGTAAATAACACCACCTTGTATGTGATGTAAAAAAAAAAAAAAAATTAGTGAAGCGTAATCGTTATGTGTTGTTAGTATCATGGTTTAGTGGCTGTCCGAATGATTACACAGTCGAGTTCTCCTTCATGCATGAGACCCAGGTTCGAATCCTCGATAACGTGTGGAATTTTTTTTTCTGTCGGGGGCAAAAAGAAAACCCTAACCTGCACAGTTCGTGGCGACTGCACTAGCCAGTCGGCTTTAATTCCTTAGGCTAAAGACTCCCTTGTCCTACACCGCAAGATATAAGGTGTAATTTTAATGTCTGTGGGGTTTTTGAAAATTTGCCGTTCCAAGTTTTGTATTCACCCTCTGTGGAGTTCATGCAACGTAAAAGGTAAATGCAAAACTTGGACCGGCAAAATTTTCAAAAATCCCATAGTCATTAAAAATACACCCTGTACTATAAGCAGTAGATGACAGACAACAGTACTGGAATAGGGAAGGTTGTCAATATAACTCTTGCCGCCTTTACTACCCTATGACATTTTCTGGTACCTATTTTAGTCTCGGGAAGCCGTGACAGTACAGTGGCTAGCACGCTTGCCTGTCTGTCGGAGGTCATGTGTTCTAATTCTCTACGAGACGTGAATTACATTTTTTTCCCGTTTATCTGAAACGATTACTAGGAAGTTTACTGATTAATAAAGGCTGCCGGTATGATAATGTCCACATTAGCCATCGAGTGTCGATTGATCTAAACAACGTGGGTATATCATCACATACTCTATATGCTTCGTGGTGTGAAACGGGTTCATTTATTTTACTTTAGTTAAGGCTGGGTCGTTCTGTGAGCGTGGCTTACTGAAAATAAATACCAGCCACGATGGGGACTCGAACAGCCGACCACCAGGAAAGCGTGCCAGCAGTTGTCCAACCTCCGCTCATAAATTACATGTAGCCGACGCAAATGAACCGTCCAGAATGCTAATCCTAGCTGAAAGTTGCAAGAAAGAAAGAAAGAAAGAAAGAAAGAAAGAAAGAAAGAAAGAAAGAAAGAAAGAAAGAAAGAAAGAAAGAAAGAAAGAAAGAAAGAAAGAAAGAAAGAAAGAAAGAAAGAAAGAAAGAAAGAATTGAAAGGCAAAGGTAATGATTTCATTGTGCCGGGTTTTATCCCATGTAGGTCAGTCTCTCGCCACAGAGCAACCAACCACCTGCCTAAAGCTCCGACGACGATCTCCTGAGATCCCCTGAATGAAAGAAAGAAAGAAAGAAAGAAAGAAAGAAAGAAAGAAAGAAAGAAAGAAAGAAAGAAAGAAAGAAAGAAAGAAAGAAAGAAAGAAAGAAAGAAAGAAAGAAAGAAAGAAAGAAAGAAAGATCAGCGACTCATTATTTCACAATCTAGACACAGTACCTAGTATATGTTTGTAACTGAAGTGAAAGAATGACACTGACACCGAGGAGCTAACATTTCTGTATCTTCAGGGGCAGAGTGGTGAGGTTAGAGAAAGGGAGACGAGGGGTCGGCAGGAACTACCAACCACTTGAAGTGATACAGAACCAAAGAGTGTTTGCTCTCCTGCCCCCGCTGTATGCAACATTTGCCGATGCGGACTCCTGACTTGGTGTTGATCTCAGTTCTAAAAGCTTTGCCCAGGCCCAAGACTGGATGCAGCCAAACGTAAAGATAACTCCTCAAGGCTGAACGTTTAGCATCATCATACACACATCAACAAAAGAGAAATGAAACATAAATTCATAATCAACAGCCCAAACATTGCAGGGCGAACCACACGGGTCCAAATAATTCAGTATCAGCTTTTCTCCTGGGTCAACGGAGCATACGTAGGGGAAGCGATAGGTTTCATTCATATCCACTAAAGCAGTGAAAGGCCAGAGATAGACCCATTGTCCGCCTTGTGGGGCTTCGCCTAGTTGCAGAGTTTCCTTGCGGTATCAGACAATATTAGGCAGATTCCCTGTTCAAGTCATCACGCCACAAGAGGGGCCATTTTTGTGTTTTCATTATTATTATTTTTTTTAACTTTAAGCATAAATTACCATACGCGAGGTATTCAGATATAAAGATATTAATTTGCATATTACGTACCATAATTTAGTGAATGCTGCGATGTAGAAATACGCAATTGTGCAGAAAATAAAATCGAGGGAAATAAAATAAAGTATTAGGATAGGGGGTGGGGGGGGGGGGGGGAGTCGAAATATAAACATATATACAGAGAGACGGACGGTAGAAAGGACGAGTGAACACTGCGACTGTCAGACTGACAAACGGATACGGACGGACATACAGACAGGACAAGAATAGAAACAAAACAAGGAGAGGAAGAAGAAGAAGAAGAAGAAGAAGAAGAAGAAGAAGAAGAAGAAGAAGAAGAAGAAGAAGAAGAAGAAGAAGAAGAAGAAGAAGAAGAAGAAGAAGAAGAAGAAGAAGAAGAAGAAGAAGAAGAAGAAGAAGAAGAAGAAGAAGAAGAAGAAGAAGAAGAAGAAGAAGAAGAAGAAGAAGAAGAAGAAGAAGAAGAAGAAGAAGAAGAAGAAGAAGAAGAAGAAGAAGAAGAAGAAGAAGAAGAAGAAGAAGAAGAAGAAGAAGAAGAAGAAGAAGAAGAAAGAAGAAGAAGAAGAAGAAGAAGAAGAAGGAGGAGGAGGAGGAGGAGGGATAGGACAAGAATAAAAAGAACAAGAAGAACAGGAACAAGATGAAAAAGAACATGAAGATGGAGAAGAGGAAAGAGAAGATTGAGAAAGAAACGAAGAAGATTGGGGGAAAAAAAGAACGACAAGAAGTTGTAGAAGAGAAGCAAACACAAAGAGGTTCACCGGTGGATCAAGAACAAGAACTACATGAACACTCAGAAGAACAAAAACACGTGGAACAAGAAGAATGATAACAAGAGAGGGGAGGGGGGGGGGGGACAAAGTCAAGAATAAGCAAAAACAGAACAAGAAGAACATGAACACTAAGAAGAACAAAAACAAAAGCAACAGGAAGAAAAAGAACAAGGTCAAGAAGAATTAGAATAATAACAAGAAGAATAAGAACACGAAAGACAAGAATAAGACAGAACTTGAACACGAAAAAGAAGCCAAACACTGACGTCGAATGCTCCGATATGAGATGTTTCACCCCGAACTACTCGAGTTGTTTGTCGATGTGCTGTTATCAGCTTCCCATCAGAAAAACCTCAAAGTCCCCTGTTAAATAGATTTCAACCAAGGTTTTCTCCGGCACGTATATCAAGTGTCATCTCTTAAGATTCTCTTTTGCAGTCGTGTTTGTTTCACATCAGCGATTCTTTATTCGTTGTCTATTCAGAACAAAGAGTAGAAGATGCATCGTTTACATACTCTTGATAATAGTGTACAATATCAGAATGGATGACAGAGATATACAAATTATTTGTTGTCATCTTTCAGTGGCTCGTCCCCATGCAAAACTGTGTCCCCGTAACTCTGTTTCTCCATAATTCCCTGACTGCTGCTGTGGATTTTTAGACGTTTCTTAAAAAGGTGCTGGCTTCGTGGCAAAGGGTTTACGGACGCAGTTCGCAATCCCGCATACCCGCTTTTGAAATACAGCTGCTGGAGATTTGGCAGCAGACAGCTTTGCGTTGGTTTTTTTAAGAAATGGTATGGGTACCGGTCGTTCAGAAAGCAATGGCAAACTACTGAACGTAAACCTGCCAAGAGATCACAACAGAATAAAATGCTGGTGTTGACTCCGACATCCTGTAAAGGATATGCAGCTAACTTAACTAACTCTTAAGAAGGTAGTTTGCCATTGGTTTCCTTGTTGGCATTGACTATACTGGGTGCTGACGGTAGGCTCTGTATTTTCAAGCAGATCATCTGCATCCCGTGACGAACTTGAAACCATGTCTAACCTGTAGGCTGATCTCCAGCTCAAATCCAGTCCAATAGTTACGTGAAAAGGGGGGGGGGGGGGGGGGGGGGTGTTCGTTCAGCTTGCTTCTGCAGCGTCGAGTATACTTATATTTGATGTCCTTTTTTTTAAGTTGTGATATTCTGTCCTTACTTTGTTCTCTTTCGAGTTATTCCTAAACAGGACAGGTTATACAGGGTATATTTTTAATAACTGTGCTGTGTTTGAAAATATTGCCGGCCCAAGTTTTGTATAGGCAATATTTTCAAACACTGCACAGTCACTAAAAATGCATACTATATGTTGTCCTTCTGCGCTTCGGATTCGGTTGGCCCTCCATCTTGCCACATGTTCATATAGTTTCACGTTACCATGTTTGGGAGGGTCAAAGGGTACCCCGTTGTCAAGGTATGTTAAAGAATGTAGAACTTTGCATAAACACAATGCTGAACTGACATCAGCGTAGTACGTTCTTGAATCCTCTTTGGAGGGAAGTGCGTCACAGCTAGCCATGCATCTCTGCAGCTTAGCTGTCATTGTTTCAGACTTTGGCATGTATTCGTGTAAGATTTACTTCCTCTTACAGGTCTTTTAAGGATACTTTTCATGGAAAAAGGGTACCTCTTTACATGATCCAGTCATCTCCCATATATCACACAACAGGGTATCTCCTTACGTGACCTAGTCTTCTCCCATATATCACACAACAAGAATCTGTCTCAGCACAGTGCACAAACCCTGCGACTCCGGCCAGTATACAAGCATGTATAACCAGAATCATATATATGCTGCATATATTCTTTAAGTAGGCAGTTTTTCTTATTTTAACCCTATTTGCGTAGTATTCAGAAATGAAGATTTTCATTTGTATATTATACTAGCTGACCCGGCCCGGCTTCGCCCAGTCCCTGGAGGGGATCTATCTATCTATCAGTCTGTCTGACTGTCTGTCTGCTTGTTTGTCTGTCTGTCTGTCTGGCTGACCCGGCCCGGCTTCACCCAGTCCCTGGTGGGGAGCATCTCATTTAATTCATATAAGTAGTCATATAAGCTCCCGTTCCCGACTATCTGTCTGTCTGTCTATCTGTCTGTCTGACCCGGCCCGGCTTCACCCAGTCCCTGGTGGGGAGCATCTCATTTAATTCATATAAGCTCCCGTTCCCGACTATATGTCTGTCTGTCTGTCTATCTATCTGTCTGTCTGTCTGACCCGGCCCGGCTTCACCCAGTCCCTGGTGGGGAGCATCTCATTTAATTCATATACGTAGTCATATAAGCTCCCGTTCCCGACTATCTGTCTGTCTGTCTGTCTATCTGTCTGTCTGAGCCGGCCCGGCTTCACCCAGTCCCTGGTGGGGAGCATCTAATTTAATTCATATAAGTAGTCATATAAGCTCCCGTTCCCGACTATCTGTCTGTCTATCTATCTATCTGACCCGGCGTGGCTTCGCCCAGCTCATGGCGGGGAGCGTCTCATTAAATTCACACAGTAACTTAAAAGAATGTCCTTCCACACACCATCCATTATTTTTAATGAAAACTGTTTTTAATCACCTACACGACTGTAGATAACTTCTTTAAGCATAAAAAGATGAGTTACAATGTTATGCATTATGCATTATTTTTATGAAAACTTTGAAAATGCCTTAAAGATTATATCATTATTTATTATAACTCATATGCCTGTAAATAACTATAGACAAAGAGTTTATAAATCTTTGAAAAAGATGCAACAATATGACTATAAAGTATATAGAAATGTTATTAAAAGTTATGCCCCTTGAAATAACTTTTCTAGAGTTAAGTCCCCCTGCTATATAGAAATTATAATGAAAAATAAAATATTAAATTTTAGTAAGTAAGTAGCCGAAAAAAAACTAAAAAACTATGACAGAAAGTTGCACAGGAATGAAAAGAAAACGTGTAGAAAATTTCATCTCAATCGGATGGACCGTTCGCGAACGCATAAAGAACGGACATACATACAGTCTCTTTTATAGATATAGATACCATACTTCAGTGAATGCTGTGACTTTGAAATACGCGACTGTGCCCAAGTTATTAAGCCTCTTGTCCCGCGATCCAAAGGTTGTGTGGTCAATTCCGGACTTCTCGATTCACGAGTGCAGTTTTATCGAAAACTCCTGGAGGTCGTTGCTGGAGCTACGGATCTCACGCTTTGTGCATTGCTCCTTCGGCAGCCCGCCCTATGGAAAGAGACCAGAATCCCGGTGCAATGAATTCCATCCTTTCGCCTTTTAAACTTTTTTTCTAATTATGATATTTTGCCTCGGCAGCTGTATTTTCGTCTTGATCCTTTCGATTTTCAACCACTTGATGGACTGAGGCAGTGCCATGGAAGAATATCAGCATTAGAGATGATCTAGAACACCAAGGATCGATAGTAACAGAGACACATGAACACATAGGATAGATGGCACGGCACATGATTATGATGAAGATGATGACGATGACGGGATTTTGTAACGTGCCAATTGTGCACACAGGACCTCGTGGATTTTCGCTATTATCTGAAACTACTTTCTTATCAGAAATGCGTAGACTCTACCGCCAAGTTAAGTACTCTCATGGGCGAGCAACCCAATTGGTCAGAAATGGGTGATTATTTTTGACACTGGACAGGCAACCAATTTGTCAGTCGAATAATGTGATTCCAGACTTGCCATCCAAATTGTCAGTAGTCACTGTTTCTCTCTCTCTCTCTCTCTCTCTCTCTCTCTGGTGTTTCTTTTAGGGTGACGGATAAGATCTTTAACACTCCAGATCCCAGACAAAAACTCGGGCCAATATCTATATGGCTGAAATAAAGATTAAGCCCCTGGATACCCAAGAGTATAGCTCAGAATGGCTTGTTACTATGTATAATTACCCGGTCTTGGTATCCCCAAGGATTGGGAAGGAGAAAGTAAGATGCCGAGATTTATGTCTCCTACTGGACTACTAGGCAGTGCAATTTCCCCCCCCCCAACCCCCCCCCCCCTGACAAATCTCTCCTTTCTTGGTTGTAATTAACCCCCACCAAGGTAAGCAAGGCAATTGCTTCCCTTGGGGAAAAAAAAAATAACGATTGAACTAAGAGTTAAAACACATTACAATTAAATTTATTCTCTATCAAAATCAAAACGCAAAACGACATGAGGTAGGATGGTATGATGATATTGGGTAATGTAAGTTTACAACCACATACACAAGTGCAATACATAACTTATGTGGTTGGCGTCCAGGATTTCCATAGAGATGAGAACTGCCTCGATTTCAATAGGTGTCAATTCAGATCCAGTAGTGTCCACGAGTGTCAGCTATGATCAGCCGGTCGGTATTCAGAACCACTGTCCCGTCGTGACGCAACCTAGTCTCGCCTCGTTGTCACTGAACGAGATCTCTAGAAACCCTGGCGCTCTTGGTTGAGAGCTGAGCCTCTGAAAATTCAGTCTCATTTGAGACGTCCCCTCCCCGTGCATTTGTACAAATCCTCTTATCTGTGAGGTAACTTTGATTTTTTTAAATCTGGCGGCGGGTGTTAGCTATGTGTTTATTCTGGCCCAACCTTGGTGTGTGTCCGTACACACCTTGTGGTTGAGAGTTCTCAGTCCGTCGTAAATTCTCCCTGAGCGATTGGCCATCTCACGCCTGTTGACCAATAGACGTCTCTATTCAGTCTGAATGTCACACATTTGATCTGCTCGGATGCTCCAGGCCGTCTATCCTCTACACGACGTTGTATATGAACTCTCGCCTTGCCGTCCCTTCTCTGGGCGGTGGAACGTCAAACGTGCTAAATGTGCGATTGTAAAAGTCTAGCATGTGATCGTTTTGAATGTCAGTCGTCTCCTTGCGTAATCATCTGCCATAGCTTGATCGGTGCTGAGAAGCGTGATTTAATCTTTATTCCTCTAATTTCTCATTCCTCTCTTTTTGAATACTTTATTGTGGTATGAGAGACATCCTGGTAGAATCGCAGCATTCTATGACAATATGTACACACCACACAGTTCATACCCTGGATCGAAAAAGGTTTTTGCGCACCAGAGGCAGACGAAGTAAACTCTCAACAATTCCCCTCCAGACATAGGTTCCATCTAAGGTAACGAAATGTTTGCACGTGGGATTGCCTGTTCCTACCACCTGTGACATGCAAGAGCCTGCGGCCTTTGTTGTGCGATTTCCAACTTCCGTAGCAATGTATGTGTTACTTGCACACACGCTTGCCTGCCGACAGTGTGATCATGTGTTCGAATCCCCACAGAGAAGGGGTCTTTTTTTTTAATTTACCCGAGCTCCCAAGTTCACCCAGTCTTAAATTGGTTCCAGGAAATGTTCTGGAAAGTAAAGGCAGCCGGCATAGTATAATCTAAGCAACTGTTTTAACTTGGAAGATGAATGTTTACACCAGGCTCAAACAGCGCTATGAGTGAATCACCAAAACACGAGAAGTAGAATCGGTACGCTCAACTAGTACACGACCACACGTGATAATATGTACGTTGCGGCTAAAGCCTTGGTTAGCACACAAATAACAAACATACACTGGCAAAAAACCACAGGTAGAATATATACTCTAGTACGAAACACAGCTGCGCGAGATTCGGCAGCGGATCGCGCCGCGTTGGTTACTTTCGGGGGTATGTGAGCCGATCGTTCAGAAAGCAATGCCAAACTACTGAACGTAAAACTGCCAAGACATTGACAGCAGCTGAAAAATGCAGGTGTTGACAGCAATGTTCTGTAAAGGATATGCGAAAAGATTATATATATATATGTGTGTGTGTGTGTGTGTGTGTGTGTGTGCGTGTGCGCGCGCTTGCGCGTGTGTATGCGTGCGTGTAAACAAGTTACTCATCTGTTGTGTTTCCTTGTTATGAACTTGACACGTGTGCTATTGGATAACGCGTGTGTTTATAACATTGCGGCTAGACCAGAAAAGTGGCTTTGGCGGGAAAAGAGCGTTAGTACTAGGAACACGCGTGATGGACAAGGGAGATATTATGAGGACTACAAATGACTGCCACTTGCAAACACATGAAGCAATATATTGAACTGATTCAGTGACATTTGATTATTAATCGTCTTAAGCGGTTTACAGCATCTGCCATGGACTTATATATCGCTGAAATGTTGCCATTGCTTTATAATACAGCCTGTCTGCTATGTCCAAACCTACCTTTTGTTTAGCACAGTATCTGTTAAGGATTCTTGAGTTTGGACGCAATTGTGTTTCCGGCATTTAAGAACTTATACGAAGACGAATTCGGCGTGTTTATAACCATAGCGTTACTGGAAGGACCGGTGTCTACACCTTACAACATTCGTTGTCAGAGATGAAGCATCTATGGTTGTGTTCGGAGGCCTATAATGGCAGTTCTTAAAACGAAGAACCTGGAGCTCACACGGTTTACTCTCCTGGAATTAGATGCTCCTCTGGGAGCCCATTAAGCAGAGAAGGAATGAGAAAAATAACAGCAAGAGGAAATAGACAGCTTTATAAGTATACAATCATAAGAAACAGTTGATGTTCTGTCTTTAAAGCATTCACCGTCAAACAATATAAAACACACTAAAGGCAGTTTTCAATACTCTCTGCTGTAAGAAAGACATACTAAAGGTCTGGGGAGCCACGGTAGTCCAGTGGATAGCAACCTTGTCTGCTGGCCCAGAGGTCTTGTGTTCAAATCTACGCGATGTGGGATATTTTTTTAATTATTTTTTTGTTATTCAACTGGGCTCCCAAGTCAACACAGCCTAAAATGGGTACCAGGAAATATTCTGGGAGGTAAAGGCGGCCGATGTGATATTGACGACATCAGTCGTCGAGTGCCCATTGGTCTATACAAATTTGGGGCTAAAACAATATACCCAAACCGTGGACAAGAGGCCACCATTGTTTGTTTTTTTCTTTAATTATCTTAGACAAGGTGGCTTTCCCCATTCACTCGGTATTTCTTAACTGTCAAGAATCGGACTTACCTATTGTCAGATGGGAGCTTTCAGTTGTTCCGGAAATTACTGAATTTAGCATCACTGAAATAGACGACTGGAGCAGCAGTAGGGAAATTACTAGCACGAAATTTTTAAGGTGAGTTGAGTTGTGGTAAACGCTTCCAATTTGCCAGAGGAAATGCTTCAAAGATACTCTGAATATATCGCTCAAAGCATTTGGAGCACTGCAAGAGGCTGAATAAATAAAACCACAGCAGGGGATCCTCCTCCTGGAATGTCAGTCATTCTTTTTCCACATTGTCAAAGAACATTTCGAGCCAAACATAGGCCTTGCCAGCCATCTTAGAACTCACGGCTCAAAACTTTTAAGCCACTGGATGAAATGAATGGTCATCATCATACTTGATGGGCAAACACTACCTCCAGAACGCATGGCTGCCGGTCCGATGGTCATGCCATGGAGTCCATCCAAAGCGGGGAGTTTGGGTCCATTGACCTAGGCTTCCAGGTGGACCAAGCCTACAAATGGGCTCCAAGAAATGTTATGGGAAGCAAAGGAGACTGGCGTGATATTAACCACATCTCCATTGTGTGTCGGTTGGTCTACAAATAAGGCTATAGCATCATAAACCCCAATGGGAGCCGGTCGTTCAGAAAGCACTGGCAAACTACTGAGTTTTTTTTTTAAAACTTGGCAAGACATGAACAGCGGCAGTAAAATGTTGGTGTTGACTGCAACGTCCTGTATAGGATATGCAACTTTACAACAAAACATCATAAACCCATGGCGTGACAAGGAGTCCTCCTTGATCTTTATCTACTTACAAATAGAAGAACTTGTAGGTCAAGTGAATAGCTGGCATTATTGAGAAGTTCTTTAGAGACGTCGTTATGGAGAGGTTCAGCCAATACCAACATACAAGTATAGGTTATGCCAATGAAGAAGATGGAAATGTAGAAATAATTTCAAGAGGATAGATAATAGCGAACTGAAGCAAGAACCGTAAGAGTTTTGATAAATTAACCAACATTTGTGCAATTAGCTTAGTATTTTTGTGAAGAAGATAAAGCTGTAGGGTAGTAGTAGTAGTAGTAGTAGTAGTAGTAGTAGTAGTAGTAGTAGTAGTAGTAGTAGTAGTAGTAGTAGTAGTAGTAGTAGTAGTAGTAGTAGTAGTAGTAGTAGTAGTTGTTGTTGTTGTTGTAGTAGTAGTAGTAGTAGTAGTAGTAGTAGTAGTAGTAGTAGTAGTAGTAGTAGTAGTAGTAGTAGTAGTAGTAGTAGTAGTAGTAGTAGTAGTAGTAGTAGTAGTAGTAGTAGTAACAAAAACAACAACATCAACACAAGAAGACAAAGAAGAAAGTGGAGTAGAAGGAGGAGGAAGTGGAGGAAGATGAAGAACAAGAAAAAGAGGGAGGAGGTGGAAAAGGAGTGCATGAAGATGAAGAATAAGAGCAAAAAGAGAAAGAATGAAGCAATGGGGGAGACTGCCTAGTTGAAGAGTTCATTTTTTTAATTTTTATTTGTTGTTTTTTTATTTGATGGAATTTTTATCTATTTTAAGAAGATAACATATTTATATTGCGCCGAATGATCTGCATAGGATGTATTTTTGCTCTTTTATTATCGGAATTACGGTATTTTATAGTGACTCCCCATACCGTTTAGGGCCCCACTCTTACTGGGACCTACTCCGGAGACATGATTTCTTCTCCGGCCTCGGCACAGTTATCTATCTCTCCATCTTGTGTCACACACAAAAAGGAGAGAATTATTCTATTTGAACATTATGAAACAGAACCGAATTAAACGTACCTATGCTGTGTGTAACCAGGCGTAAAGACGATCTGTGTCCTCTATAGAAATTTAAGCGACAGCCCCCTGGAAGGTGATCTCCATCCAAAAGACGTTAATAGGTCCCCCGCCATTAGCTCGGTTTCCTACAAGGACCTGGTATTTTCACTTTTAACACAGTTCAGAAGTTTTGAAAGATTATTGCGAGATTTCATACCACGCATGAAGTGCAAGTGTGCATATTTTATGAATTTTTTTCTAAGGAAAACTAGCTCCATAGAAACACACAAAACCTCCATGGACACCGTAGCTATTCCTATTACCAATTCAAATCTGAAAAGGAAAATACGCATTTTAATAGCATATTAAGAACGAAGGATATTTTTTATTATTTATAATAGTCTGTAGCTTTTGACACCAATGTGATGTCTCGTGATAGCATATTGGTAAAATGAACGGGATTCATGCATTGCTAGTTTTATTTGCTGCTAGAAAAAAAGGAAGCAAGCTCCACAGAAAGTATTTTTTAAGTGGGAGCTACAGAGATAGAAGCATTGAATTATAGTTCAATGCAGTCAATAAAAGAACGACGTGGGAATATAGAGTTGTAGTTCAATGTAGTCAATAAAATACAACATGGGTATATATAGTTATAGTTTAATGTAGTCAATAAAATACAATATGGGTATATATAGTTATAGTTCAATGTAGTCTATGAAATATGACATGGGTATGTATATAGTTATAGTTTAATGTAGTCAATAAAATACAATATGGGTATATAGAGTCATAGTTCAATATAGTCAATAAAAGAATAACGTGGGAATATAGAGTTATAGTTCAATGTAGTCAATAAAAGAACGACGTGGGGATATAGAGTTATAGTTCAATGTAGTTAATAAAATACAACATGGGAATATATAGTTATAGTTCAATGTAGAGTTGTAGTTCAATGTAGTCAATAAAATACAACATGGGAATATACATTTATAGTTAAATGTAGTCAATAAAAGAATGACGTGGAAATATAGAGTTACAGTTCAATGTAGTCAATAACATTAGATATGCAAATGATACAGTATTGATTGTAGACAATGAGCAGGATCTGCAACAATTAGTGGATGCGGTTGTTGCACACAGTGAACAACTGGGATTAGAATTAAATTGTAAAAAGACACAGATTATGGTCGTCACTAGGAAGAACGAAATAAAACAATGCAATATACAAGTAAATGGGAATATTCTTCAACAAATGAATCGGTACAATTGTCTCGGAAAAGTCATAACATCTGATTGGAGATGCCTTGTAGAGATTAGAACAAGAATCGCCATGGCGAAAGTAGCCTTTAGCAAGATTAAAAGCATACTGACCAATAAAAAGATCTCAGTTGAAATAAGAAAAAGAGTGTTGAGGTGCTACATAGAGCCTGTTCTTTTGTATGGATGTGAAACTTGGACAATGAGCAGTCAAGCTGAAAAAACATCTGATAGCTGCAGAAATGCGGTTTCTGAGGAAAATGCAAAGAATACCATGGACAGACAGAAGATCAATGACCAAGTACTATAGGAGACAAATGAAAATCGTAAATTGATTAGAGAAATTAGACGTAGGCAGTCAAAATTTTTGGGACGTGACATGAGAAGAACTGGATTGGAGAACTTAGTGACAACTGGCAAGATCGAAGGGAACAGACCAAGAGGAAGACCGAGAGGAAAATACCTGGATGGCTTGGCCACATGGAATGGTCGAGACAGGAACACTGAGCTGATCCACGACTCTGATGACCGCCCACACTTTCCGGCATGGCACATGATTGATTGATTGTAGTCAATAAAATACAACATGGGTATACACAGTTATAGTTCAATGTAGTCAATAAAAGAACAACGTGGGAATATAGAGTTATAGTTCAATGTAGTCAATAAAAGAACGACGTGGGAATATAGAGTTATAGATCAATGTAGTCTATCAAATATGACATGAGTATATATAGTCATAGTTAAATATAGTCTATAACATTTTTACTACCTTTACTTGTGTATCGATGTGAAGCATGGACAATTAGCAGACAATCTTAAAAACATCTAATAGCCGTTGAAATGTGGTTTCTGAAAAAAATACAAAGAACACCATAAGCAGACAGAAAAACCAATGAGCAAAACCTACAAGAAACAGATGAAAACCGTAAACTGAATGGACGTAAATAGTCAACATTTTTGGACACGTTATGAGAAGAAATAAATTCGAGAACTTAGTGACAACTGGGAAGATTGGGGGAGGGAGGGGGAAGAGAACAAAGGGAAGGCAGAGAAGTAAATATCTGGATGGCTTGGCCACGTGGCATGGCCGAAACAAGAACACGGAGCTGATCCACGACTCTGGTGGTCATGTCAGATGGCGAAACATGACCGCCCACGCCTTCTGGCACCGCATATAGTTATGATGAGTCTATAAAATATGACAGGGCATTGCAATATTGAGGTACAATTCAATGTAGTCAATAAAAGGGCGTGATGAGGTAACTGACTTACAGTGTAATGTAGTCAATAAAAGGAGGAGATAGGAGAATTGAGCAATAGCTCGCCATTATCATCATGCGACATGCCGTTAAGCGTGGGCGGTCATGGTTCTCCATCTCACGCAATCTCCAGTGTCTTGCATCAGGTATGTGTTTTTGACCGGATTATGCCGAATGGCCAAGTCTCTCCGGTATGTATCGCCTTGTCTTCCCCTTGCTCTTTCCTCATCAATTGTGTCAGTTGTCATTACGTTTTCTAGTTTATTTCTCCTCATAACGTTCCCAGAAAATCTTGATTGTCTACGTCTAATTTATGTAATCAGTTTACGTATTTCATTTGTTTCTTGAACAATTCTCAATTGTTTTTCTAGCCGTCCATTGTATTATTTGCATTTTCCTCAGAACATAAACCTTCATTGTCCAGTATTCCTACACATACAGAAGTAAAGACCAAACTTAAGCCTTCATTGTCCAGTATTCCTACACTTACAGATGAACAGACCACACATAAGCCTTCATAGTCCAGTATTCCTACACTTACAGAAGAACAGACCACACATAAGCCTTCATTGTCCAGTATTCCTATACATACAGAAGAACAGACTACATATATGCCTTCATTGTCCAGTATTCCTACACTTACAGAAGAACATATAAGCCTTCATTGTCCAGTATTCCTACACTTACAGAAGAACAGACCACATATAAGCCTTCATTGTCCAGTATTCCTACACTTACAGAAGAACAGACTACATATAAGCCTTCATTGTCCAGTATTCCTACACTTACAGAAGAACAGACTACAAATAAGCCTTCATTGTCCAGTATTCCTACACTTACAGAAGAACAGACCACATATAAGCCTTCATTGTTCAGTATTCCTACACTTACAGAAAAACAGAGCAGGCATAACCCCTCACTAAGCGGAGATGTATGCTTGTCACATTTCAGTGTTTCATGACATCGTTATGACACGTAATGTTATATTTGTGAAAAGGATCATTTAAGCAAAAAGTTGAAGGGATGCGGGACATCATATATAGGTGTTGAGTCAAGATAAATGGGACAATTGAGACACCCTACAGATGTAGATATGGAGAAAACGATACAATGGAGACACCATGTTGAGGATGATAATAGATTAACGAAGTAGAGAAATTACGTTCCTGTCTCTTCTTCTTCTTCTTCTTCTTCTTCTTCTTCTTCTTCTTCTTCTTCTTCTTCTTCTTCTTCTTCTTCTTCTTCTTCTTCTTCTTCTTCTTCTTCTTCTTCTTCTTCTTCTTCTTCTTCTTCTTCTTCTTCTTCCCCCCCCCACCTACTTCACTTCTACCTGTTATTCCCCTAATGGAGCATAGGTCCTCAGCGTAGCCACGCCGAGCCGTCCTATCGTTTGTTAACTTCTGCGGCTCCCTCCTTATCCTTACCTACATTTCTATCTCTTAATTTCTTCGTGGAATCTAGAAAAAGACATTTCGACGTATGCTATTGATAGGTTTTTTTGATTGCTTGTCATCTTCATCATCATCACCACCATCTTCTTTCTTCCCTAGAGTGTTTTCTTCATTGTTCTCCATTTCTGTATCCGGAGAGGTCACTGAGCTCTTAAATATACTCTGTTAAGGTCTTGTAGGGTGTGTGTCCCCGGTTCCTTTAAGAGAAGCAAAGCAAAGCATAGCAACACAGACATTTATGCTATAGACTGGTTTTCTTATTCTGTGACCTACAACGTTCTAGTTACGCTATTGACCAGTTTTCTCATTGTGTGTCCTACAACTTTCTAGTTACACTATTGACCGGTGTTTTATAAGGTGTACTATAACTTTCTAGTTACACTATTGACCAGTTTTCTCATAGTGTGTCCTACAACTTTCTAGTTACGCTATTGACCAGTTTTCTCATCGTGTGTACTATAACTTTCTAGTTACGCTATTGACCAGTTTTCTCATAGTGTGTACTACAACTTTCTAGTTACGCTATTGACCAGTTTTCTCATAGTGTGTCCTACAACTTTCTAGTTACGCTATTGACCAGTTTTCTCATAGTGTGTACTACAACTTTCTAGTTACACTATTGACCAGTTTTCTCATAGTGTGTACTACAACTTACTAGTTACGCTATTGACCAGTTTTCTCATAGTGTGTCCTACAACTTTCTAGTTACGCTATTGACCAGTTTTCTCATTGTGTGTACTATCCACCACCAGCTTCTCTTCCATGCCTCTTTTTTGTTCTTCTTGGAATCAAGAGACAGGGAAGATGCTTCTTCCATTTTTCTTTCTTTCTGTTTCTTTAAATTTGTTCATGAATGGTTGGGTTGTGCAGCTAAAGTTTTCTTCGTGATGGGGAAACCAGTCTGACACATACCCTGCTTATTCACCTCTGACGGCACGCATGGTAGTTTACTGCGTTGCTATGCTTTGTTTTCCTTATAGATCTCGGAGACACACACTCCACAAGATCCATACAGAGTATATGTAAGACCTCATTGATATCTCAGGTGACAGGAATTTAGAACAAGGAAGAAAACACCCAAGAGAAGAAAGAAGCAGACGATGATAATGATAATAATAATAATAATAATAATAATAATAATAATAATAATAATAATAATAATAATAATAATAATAATAATAATAATGAAGGTGGGAGAATAAGGAGGAGAAGAGACAGCAGTAGCAACAGAAGCAGATGAAGTAGATGAACAGGAGGAGGAGGAGGAGCAGCAGCAGCAACAACAAAAGCAGAATGATTAGGAGGAGCAATATAACAACAACCATTATAAGAAAAGAGGAGGCTGAGAAAGGTGAATACCAAGAGGAGGTACAACAGCAACAAGATAAAGAAAACTAAGAACAAGAATAACAGATTACTTTTTTTTTTAACCGAACAAAATTAAGACGAAGAGCAAACACAAAAGCTAGAAACAGACTACTTATTTCTTCTCAAGAATAAACAAAGATACGTTTATCTAGCCAAGAAGCCAATTCAACAATTCACACAATTATTCTACAAGAATTGTGAAACACAATATAATTGTGTATTTAGTTTGTTGTTTTTTTTTCTAAATTAAAATCTAATAACACAAGATTTGTAAACGCAAGAAAATAAAAACAACAGTTCTGCGGCATTTCTACACGAACCGTAGCAAGACAAAACAATACAAAATTAGGTTGTGAAATATGCAGACGTTTCGTCGAATCATGGAATGATTATTACATCTGTTTTCGACTTCTCCATATCGTCACTTGTCCCCCCAGAGAGTCCCCACTCACATCACAAAGGTGTGAATGTATTCACTTTAACTCGTTTTCACACAGCAAGTGGTATAATTCTTATTATGGTATCTATCATTTTCGTTTACGGTTATCGCGAGTGTTCATCTGGTGTCTTCCAGTGTCTTTGTTGGGTTAAAATGAGGCTTCCTGTTTCCGTTATCTTGCGCATGTTTCTGTAATCTCCAGAACAGCTTTTCTACACTTTTAGCTGCTGTCGAAAACAGCATTTCTCTGTGTAACTTGCGGCTAATTTAGTATTTCTATCTTCAGCCGATGTCTGAAACAGCATTTTGCTCTCTGTCTCTGTCTCTGTCTCTGTCTCTCTCTCTCTCTCTCTCTCTCTCTTCTTTCTCTCTCTCTTTCTCTCTCTCTCTCTCTCTCTCTCTCTCTCTCTCTCGCTTTTTCTCTCTCTCGCTTTCTATTTCTTTCACGCTCTCTCGCTTTTTCTCTTTCGCTTTCTCTCTTTCTCTCGCTCACTCTCTCATTCTCTCCTTTGCTTTCTCTCTCATTACCTACTCACTCTCTCTATCTCTATCTTTCTCTACTCTATCTACCTCTACATATATCTTTCTAACTCTCAGTCACTTACGCTGGGGTCTGAAATAGAATTTCCATCTACAGTTGGTGCTTGATACAGTATCTTTCTCTCCTTCTCTCCCTCGCTCTATCTCACTCGCTCTCACACTCTCTCTTACTCTCTCTCTCTCTCTCTCTCTCTCTCTCTCTCTCTCTCTCTCTCTCTCTCTTGGTTTTTTTTTTTAATGTGTCTAAAACAGTATTTTCCTCGTTAATTTTTGTGTAAATCAGCATTTGTCTATTTATTTGGTGTCTAAAATAGCATTTATCTTTCTAATTGGTGTTTAAAACGAAATGTCTCTTTTTAGTTCGTGTCTAAAACAATATTTCTCTATTTACTTGCTGTCTAAAATAGTATATCTAATGTTAGTTTGTGTCTAAAACAGCAATAACATAATTTCTTTCTAACATAGTATTTTTCTCCCGTGTTGGTGTCTTAAACAGTGTCCGTGCTGCTTCTTCTTGTGCACTGCGCTGTTTTGGCGTTTCAATATTACCAGCGTCTTTCACCATCAGGCGTCTTCAGAGGTAGTTGTAATTTACGTCCCCAAGTCAAGGACGAGATGTCAACAATTTAGTCCAACTTACCGGTAGGGGTTGTATCCGCTACCTCGGCATCAGCAGACCAGATGTTTAAGAAAGAGCGATATTATCCATCCGGTCATGCTGATCTCCAGTGATTCTCTATAAAGTTTGTGTTTACAAGAACATTTTTCTCTTTCTGGCGTGTTTAAAACAACAGGTTGCGTGTAAAACAGTATTCTTTTCCGTAGTTGGTGCCTTAAACATAATTGATGTCTTTCATTGATGTCTAAAACAATATTTCTATCAACATTTAGCATCTAAGACGTATTTTCGTTCTTATAAGCAAAATACCTAAATCCTCATGCCAGAAGGCATTTTAATGATATAATAGGTCCATAATTTTCAAGATCAAGAGACACATGTCGGATAGTATAGTCAGTGAGTATTACAAGATAGTATAGTCAGTAAGTATTACAAGATATTATAGTCAGTAAGTATTACAAGATATTATAGTCAGCAAGTATTACAAGATATTATAGTCAATAAGTATTACAAGATAGTACAGTCAGTAAGTATTACAAGATAGTATAGTCAGTAAGTATTACAAGATATTATAGTCAGTAAGTATTACAAGATATTATAGTCAATAAGTATTACAAGATATTATAGTCAGTAAGTATTACAAGATATTATAGTCAATAAGTATTACAAGATAGTACAGTCAGTAAGTATTACAAGATAGTATAGTCAGCAAGTATTACAAGATAGTATAGTCAGTAAGTATTACAAGATAGTATAGTCAGTAAGTATTACAAGATAATATAGTCAGTAAGTATTACAAGATAATATAGTCAGTAAGTATTACAAGATAGTACAGTCAGTAAGTATTACAAGATATTATAGTCAGCAAGTATTACAAGATATTATAGTCAGTAAGTATTACAAGATAGTATATTCAGTAAGTATTACAAGATATTATAGTCAGTAAGCATTACAAGATAGTATATGCAGTAACTATTACAAGATATTATAGTCAGTAAGTATTACAAGATAGTATAGTCAGCAAGTATTACAAGATAGTATAGTCAGTAAGTATTACAAGGTAGTATAGTCAGTAAGTATTACAAGATATTATAGTCAGTAAGTATTACAAGATATTATAGTCAGTAAGTATTACAAGATATTATAGTCAGCAAGTATTACAATATATTATAGTCAGTAAGTATTACAAGATATTATAGTCAGCAAGTATTACAAGATAGTATAGTCAGTAATTATTACAATATAGTATATTCAGTAATTATTACAAGATAGTATATTCAGTCAGTATTACAACATAGTATAATTCAGTCAGTATTATAAGATAGTATATTCAGTCAGTATTACAAGATAGTATATTCAGTCAGTATTACAAGATAGTATGTTCAGTCAGTATTACAAGATAGTATATTCAGTCAGTATTACAAGATAGTATATTCAGTAATTATTACTAGAGTTGAGTTGAGTTGAGTTGAGTTAAGAACCATCACTGCACTCAGGACATTCCCATACGTGCTCAGTCCCCTCGTTCAACGGCCAGCGAAGAGTCATACTACTAATCGTTCCCTCCGCTATCTGATTAAAAGTTCTCCTGGTCTTCCCTCTCAGTTTTGAGATTCTTCCAGAACCCCTGTCGTTCTCATTCTTTCCACATATGGGTTCTCAATCTGTTCCTCCGCCTTCTCCACCTGGTCCCACAAGCGCACGAACACCTACCTCCTTGTCCATAGGCAATTTGCCACCAAGAGGTGCCTTCCCTGCTAGCCTATCAGCCTGTTCATTCCCCCGTATGGCCAGGGCAAAATATCCATACAATTCTCACAATCTGTGACCTCTGAAGCGACGAGAGCCATTCCACACGAAACATTCTTTTATCCTCCTTACTAAGCAAACTCTTTGAATCCGTAATGTGTTGCAGTAGTCTCCTCTAGCCACCGGAATGCCGCTGTTACTGCCTCAACCTTATTCTCATGCTGGAGGTCGTAGTCTCATATCCCAAATTATTACTATATAGTATATTCAGTAAGTATTACACGACAGTATATTCAGTAAGTATTACACGACACTATATTCAGTAAGTATTACACTATAGTATATTCAGTAAGTATTACACTACAGTATATTCAGTAAGTATTACACGACACTATATTCAGTAAGTATTACATTATAGTATATTCAGTAAGTATTACACTACAGTATATTCAGTAAGTATTACACTATAGTATATTCAGTAAGTATTACACGACACTATATTCAGTAAGTATTACACGACACTATATTCAGTAAGTATTACACTATAGTATATTCAGTAAGTATTACACTACAGTATATTCAGTAAGTATTACACGACAGTATATTCAGTAAGTATTACACTACAGTATATTCAGTAAGTATTACACTACAGTATATTCAGTAAGTATTACACGACAGTATATTCAGTAAGTATTACACGACAGTATATTCAGTAAGTATTACACTACAGTATATTCAGTAAGTGTTACACGACACTATATTCAGTAAGTATTACACGACAGTATATTCAGTAAGTATTACACGACAGTATATTCAGTAAGTATTACACGACAGTATATTCAGTAAGTATTACACGACAGTATATTCAGTAAGTATTACACGACAGTATATTCAGTAAGTATTACACTACAGTATATTCAGTAAGTATTACACGACAGTATATTCAGTAAGTATTACGCGACAGTATATTCAGTAAGTATTACACGACAGTATATTCAGTAAGTATTACACGACACTATATTCAGTAAGTATTACACGACAGTATATTCAGTAAGTATTACACGACAGTATATTCAGTAAGTATTACACGACAGTATATTCAGTAAGTGTTACACGACACTATATTCAGTAAGTATTACACGACACTATATTCAGTAAGTATTACACGACAGTATATTCAGTAAGTATTACACGACACTATATTCAGTAAGTATTACACGACAGTATATTCAGTAAGTATTACACGACAGTATATTCAGTAAGTATTACACGACAGTATATTCAGTAAGTGTTACACGACACTATATTCAGTAAGTATTACACGACACTATATTCAGTAAGTATTACACGACAGTATATTCAGTAAGTATTACACGACAGTATATTCAGTAAGTATTACGCGACAGTATATTCAGTAAGTATTACACGACAGTATATTCAGTAAGTATTACGCGACAGTATATTCAGTAAGTATTACGCGACAGTATATTCAGTAAGTATTACACGACACTATATTCAGTAAGTATTACACGACAGTATATTCAGTAAGTATTACACGACAGTATATTCAGTAAGTATTACAGAATAGTATAGTCCGCTCTGTGGCGAAGGGGTTACAGACGCAATTCTTAATCCCGCATACCGCACTCGAAACACGGCTATGGGCAATTTAGTAGCAGACTTACGTTTTTTTAAAAATAAAATGTTATGGGTGCCGGTCGTTCAGAAAGCAATGTCAAACTACCGAACGTAAACTTGCCAAGAGTTCACGAACAGCCAAACAATGCTGGGGTTGACTGCTACGTCCTGTAAAGGACACGCAACAAAATTTTAACATAGTCAGTATACTGGCATATTATTGTATGTAAACATTACATGCTTCTATAGTTTATTAGAATGACGTAATAATATAGTATGTGATTATAATATGTTCGTGCTTGTGTGCGTGCGTGCGTGCGTGCAGACATTAGGACAATGAAACTCAGTGTTCTTCGTATTTATGAAATGTCAGTGACTGTTCGCTTACATACGTAAATCTATATACATATATACATGCACACATATTAACATATATACGGATATACATATCTGGGAGTCTCCGTGGCGAAGTGGTCAAACCGTCTGCCTCGCGCTCCGAAGGTTATGGGTTCGATTCCGGGCTACGTCTTTCTGTTCACGAGAGGATTTTTCTTGGAGCCTTCTGGGGGTCGTCGCCGGAGCTACGGAGTTCGTACTTTGTGCTACGATTTCTGCAGGTCGTCCTGTGGAAAAAGACTGAGCCATATGGGATAAAACCCGGTGCAATGAAGTCGATCCTCTCGACTTTTAAGAATGTAAGACTCTTATATACGTAAAGACTATTCTGGCGTATACAGTCACAGCAAGCAGTTCAACTTAGCGCAGTGTCCACAGATTTCCTGGTCTCTTCTTCAGGCTCAAGAATCATCCTACATGAAAATGATGAGTTTCCCTGCAAAGTCAGTTATAGCAGCAACGTGTTTAGACATAGTTAATGTTGAAAGTTGATGCTGAGTACAGCTTAGTTGTGTCAAGAACCGACATCACAGCAATCGAGACATTCCTATACGTTCTCCGCCTTCATCTTCAACAGCCAGTGAAGAGTCCCAATACTAATGGTGCCAGTTGTAGTCTGATTATGTCTCAGTCTGATCTTTCCTATAGCACTGAAAGTTGATGAAATGATTGTCAGTTTTGGGATGCACTTGAAGCTTTTGAGATTATATGAGAAATAAATTCACAGGCACGGGCTCGCAGAAGTAGAGAAAATAAATAGAGATTAGACGACAAACTAGACAATATAAGAATATAAGTGTTGTAGACATTCTGTGTCTCCGTGGCGAAGTAGCTAAGGCGTCTGATTCGCGCAATATGAGGATCCGTTCCCTGGATTGGGTCGTTCAGACCACGCGTGCAATTTTTATCGACGGCTCCTGGGAGGTCATCGCTTCTTCTTCTTCTTCTTCTTCTTCTTCTTCTTCTTCTTCTTCTTCTTCTTCTTCTTCTTCTTCTTCTTCTTCTTCTTCTTCTTCTTCTTCTTCTTCTCCTTCTTCTTCTTCTTCTCTCTCTCTGTCTCTCTCTCTCTATCTCTCTCTCTCTCTCTCTCTCTCTCTCTCTCTCTCTGGTTGGTTGGTTGGTTAGTTTGTGCTTTGTGCAATGCTCTCGGAAAGCGGCTAGCAGTTCTATAGAGAGAGTCCGAGCCAGCTAGGCTAAAACATAAAACCCCGACTTTAACGCTTTAGTACCAAGGATCCAGATATGTGGAGAGTCATGAATGTCTACGCCAATTGGCGGGGCACATTACACACACACACACGCACGCGCACGCGCGCGCACACACACACACACACACACACACACACACACACACACACACGAGTAGGTGCTTCCTATCTAGCTCATTAAGATCTCATTTATCTCGCCCAAGAGACATTTTATATTAACTTTCAATATGCATCTTGTCATGCACTTGTCCGCAGAAAGAACATCAAAGTTGCCTAGCTCTCAACTAGATTCTGTGATTTCGATGATGCCTCGACAAAACGTCTTTATTTGTTATCTGTTTATTACTCCTTTTCGATAATGAAAGCAAAAACGCGGGAGGGTGTGAGCTGTGTGTTGAGAGGCTAGGCAGGAGCCACTTGATAACCAGTTAAAAATCAGGACAACTGTTTGTGCGGAGATTGTAAAGGAAACGGAAACGGTTATCACGCATGCGCTATTAGAATGAAAGCTGCGTATATACAGAGTATTAAAGATGGCGAAGAATTTTTTTTTTCTACTCCCCGTTCCTGATTGTCAGCGAAATGTCATGTGTGTATGCTTGATGATAAATACAATCTCAAACATTTCAGGGGTTACATGCCCCACTTTTGCTTTCAAAACTAAAAAAAAAAAAAAAGAAGCAAGATAGGCTTACTAGAAACATATTTTCCTCACTTCAGCAGCGCGTTATTTCCTATTTAGATACACGGCTACTCATTTCATAAAGACATCCTTTATTTGATCCTTGGAAGAAGGCGATAAGACGAATACGCACGATTTCAAATTTTCACTCAGTCAGAGACAAGTGGAATAGATTTTGAAGCCTTATCTGGGGTAACTACCCGTGATAAACACGTATGTTTTCATATAAACTTTGGCTCGTTGTTGCAGAGAAAGTAGATGGAGATTTTGTTTATATACATTTCTGAGGGTTGTTTGGAGTTCGGGTTCGTTCTATTTGGGAAGAAGATGAAATAACCTGTTTACTTTTAACATAGGAAATGTGTGTTGACATTTTTGATAAGAAATCCGGGAGTTTAAATTGTTAAGGAATATAGTGCATATTTCATTTTGCGTCTGCGGCATTTTTTTTTTACACTTCCTCTTCTTCTTCTTCTTCTTCTTCTTCTTCTTCTTCTTCTTCTTCTTCTTCTTCTTCTTCTTCTTCTTCTTCTTCTTCTTCTTCTTCTTCTTCTTCTTCTTCTTCTTCTTCTTCTCTCCCCCCCCCCCTGGTTGGTTGATTGGTTGGTTGGTTGGTTAGTCGGTTGGTTAATCCTCTCGACAATCTGAGTTTTAACTCTCAACGCCCCATGTATTGGCGTTCAGGTCGTGAGAGCCACAATAAGGGCTAGCATTTATCGTATTAGGATTGGTGTAGAGACTCTCCACCCAACCCAGTACCAGTGTAACATCTTCACGGAGTCTGTGCTGCAGAGCTCTGCTTCCCTTCAGACATCATAAGCCAGCGGGGTGTGCAAGACTGGTACTGGAACTGTACATCCTAATAAAGGCATATCCGGGTGTAACCAGGGCATGATTCAGCACAGCACATGCCGACTGGCTGAGATTAGTCTTAGGTTGGTCATTTTTCCTAGGTGGGTCATGTTTCCTAGGTTGGTCATTTTTCCTACGTTGATCATGTTTCCTAGATTAGTCATGTTTCCTTGTTTGGTCATGTTTCCTTGTTTGGTCATGTTTCCTTAGTTGGTGATGTTTCCGTGGTTGGTCATGTTTCCTAGGTTGGTCATGTTCTGAGGTTGGTCATGTTTCTTCCTAAGCTGGTCATGTTTCCTAACTTGGTCATGTTTCCTAGGTTGATCAAGTTTCCTAACGTGGTCATGTTTCTTAGGTTGATCATGTTGCCTAGGTTGGTCTTGTTTCCTAAGTTGATCATGTTTCCAAGGTTGTTCATGTTTCCTAAGTTGGTAATATTTCCTAGGTTGGTCATGTTCTGAGGTCGGTCATGTCTCTTCCTAAGTTGGTCATGTTTCCTTCACAGGTTGTGGGTGTTTCATTGTCAACAAGAGAGCCGCGTTATCATAGCGGCTAGACGCTCGGTGTCAGGTCAGCGATCACGAATCCCCATCGGGGTGAATTCCGTTTTGTAAAACTTGACCTTGGCTCCCCGGTAGAACAGTCTAAATTTGGTACCATGAGATGTGTATGGAAATAAAGGCGACCGGCTTGTACTGATTACATTACCTCATGAGAGCCGATTGGTCTACAGAAATATGGGTCTAGCAATTAGCTGTAAGACATGCCCAGGGTCCGTTATTTATTACTTGAGTTACGGTAAGACCCGACATAACATCACTCGGGGCATTATTATACGAGCCCCGTCCTCGTCTTCAGCAACCAGCGAACAGTCTAGAAACTAATAGTGTTAAAACTGCAGTCTGATTGAGGCCTGTCTTCGGAGAAATTGTGCAATACTTACTTATCGTCAACAGACTGCAATCGATTGTCTAGAGGTATCAAACATTCAAAGTTTGGTGAGGACATCAGATGGACCACCCATATCATTTGGGGATTTGCGTTGCACTGAAAGATCGGGAATGAAATAAAGACAAAGGAGAAAATAATCCCAGAGAGGTCACACACTGAGCATATGAGATTTCAGATGGTGTGTGATGGTGGAAATGACCATGTGTTCACATGCATGTATTGTGGACGAACATCTACCGCGCGAATTGGCCTTATCAGTCACATACGCTACCGCCATGGCTTGTAGTTATTATAACTTTTTTGAAGCACACTATAACAAACTATCGTCGGTCAAGTCGGCAAGGTGTCGGCATGGCTCAGTACGTACATCCGACTTCGACAAGCCTTTCGGGTGTTTGCTTTCCGTAGCCTTTGAGTGTCCGCAGTCTACCTACAAGGCAGCAGGTTTGTGTTTCTCTTCGTCTGGTTCCTATCCTGAGACCTGTCCGACATGAGACATTTCTTTCTTACAGGACTTCGTCATTAGTTTTTCTGTCTGTCTATGTATTCTTTGCACTTTCTTCAGAAACCACATTTCCATAGCCATCAGATGTTTTTCAGTCTGTTTCCTCATTGTCCACGCTTCACATTATACAAAAGCACCGGTTCTACGTAGCATCTCAACACTCTTTTTCTCGTTGCAAATGACATCTTTTTATTGGTCAGTATGTTTTCCATCTTGCAAAAGGCTAGCTTCGCCATGGCGATTCTTGTTCTAATCTCTACAAGGCATCTCCCATCAGATGTCATGACTGTTCCGAGATAATTGTACCGATTCACTTGTTGAAGAATATTCTCATTTACTTGTATATTACATTGTGATATATCCTTCTTCCTAATGACGACCTGTGTCTTCTTACAATTTAATTCTAACCCAAGTTGTTCACTGTGTGCAACAACCGCATCTACTAAATATTGCAGATCCTGTCAATACTGTATCATCCGCATATCTAATGTTATTGACGTTGTTTCCCCTAATGATGATTCATTTCATATCTTCTACATTTCTTAAATTATTTTCATTGTGCAGGGGAAAAGACCTGGAGATATTACACATCCGTGTTGTGTCCAGTATATGTTTGTTTTATAAATCTAAGGTCTTTAGATCAATTTGAAGATCTGCAAGCATCTTTATCATGTTGACATATCTACTGAATATAAAATTGCCTCAAAAAGTCAATGTGGAGTTGATGGAAATTTCCTACAAAAGACATGCAACATTGTTATGAAAGACAGAAGTAATGAAAATAGACCGAACCTCCAGGACAGTACATAACAAGATCAACGATGCAAATCATCACCAAGTGAGTGCACCAGTTAATATATCTAGAAAGTGTATTCATAGAGGATGACAGGGGGAAAGAGAAGTGGAAACAATGTGTTACTTTTTAGATGTTGTATGGCTGATTTTGTATACAATTTTGCATTCAGTAATTTGCCATTGCTTTTTTAATGAGAAGTCAACGTCTAGTCCATATGAAAGGTGTGTTGAATTATCGGTGGTAGAGAAATCCTTCATATACCTGGCCCACAAGTGAAGCCTGTACCTCCACCTCAACGTCTACAACCACAAGTGGAAAATTACCAAACAAGAACTTACGTCATTAAAATATGCGCGCGTTATCTAGCGCGCTCAGAGTAAGAGAAAGACACCGCTTCCTTTCCTTAACAACCTTCTTATCAGATTAATGATGTCGCTTTGGGTTTCCTGCGTATATTGTGAAATACATCGCGAAATGAACACTTTTATGACATAAAAACTAGGACACGAACTTGCTTCTTAATAGGACACCAGCATAGATCACTGGTCACAGAATCCACACATTCAGCCAACGACACGTGGGAGATTATCACTTCAATGCTAAGGTCACTAATTAAGGTGATAAAAATTTGCAGACATATATTTAATCCCGTGTGAAAACATTGTACAGATAACGAATATAGTTTACCTCTAGCGATTAAATTATATGATAGACTTTAAACTTTAACGCCGATGTTTTAAACTTTTACGCCTCGCTTTTCACAAGCAGAGATTATGTGATTGCAAGGCATTTGCTTATTTTCTCCGTTATATATTATACAAGGCAAAGTTCACGGAACAAGAGGCAGGGTCAACCAGCGCGATGTAGGGTCAACTTCGGTGCATCAGCATTGATAATATTTCGTCTGTTTATCTGAACTAATGATTTGGCACGTATCGATCATAGAAGCACAGGAGAGAAATATGGATCAGTGGACACACTAGATAATAATAGGAAGCTGGAAAGTTATAGATACACTAAGATTCCAATCTGCAACCTCTAAATGACGACTGTGGATGATAGACCTGATTAGTTTAGTGGCGGCACAATTATAGGATGGCTATCTGGCAGCGTTCGAGGGAGGAGTTATGGAGTAAGCTGCAAGAGATAGGAAAATATATGACGGCTTGGTAGGAGATAGTTCGGTGGTGGTGGTTGGGTTGGATGAGGGTGGGGGCGGGGGGGTGCCTATACCTCAAAATTACGTACAATGCAGAAGAAGAATAACTGGCCGTGTGTCGTGGTAAACTTGTGTCTGTCATCAACAGGTGGGACGCGGTAGTGTTTCCAAGACAACCAGGGCTGGGTTCTATACTGGCCAAGACCTATTGACGCGTCCTCGCCGAGCGTCCTGGGCAACAGGTCCCTTTGGGGTCCAGGCTATAGTCAGTAGGATCGTGGATTCCTCCGAAGTCGGACAGTATCTGCCTGCACGGCGAGGAACCACCAGTCTGCACACCAATAAGCCAGACATGAGACAACGGATACTCACGCAAACCTCAGGTCCTGTATGACATCACACTGATGTTGGACAACAGGATGCCTTCATCCGACATACAGGACTTCACGCTGGCGTTCACAACCAACGAACACAAGCAAGCAAGCTTTGACACCAACAGCAACGCGAACACAAGCAAGCAAGCTTTGACACCAACAGCAACACGAACACAAGCAAGCAAGCTTTGACACCAACAGCAACACGAACACAAGCAAGCAAGCTTTGACACCAACAGCACCACGAACACAAGCAAGCAAGCTTTGACACCAACAGCAACACGAACACAAGCAAGCAAGCTTTGACACCAACAGCAACACGAACACAAGCAAGCAAGCTTTGACACCAACAGCACCACGAACACAAGCAAGCAAGCTTTGACACCAAGAGCACCACGAACACAAGCAAGCAAGCTTTGACACCAAAAGCACCACGAACACAAGCAAGCAAGCTTTGACACCAACAGCACCACGAACACAAGCAAGCAAGCTTTGACACCAACAGCAACGCGAACACAAGCAAGCAAGCTTTGACACCAACAGCAACGCGAACACAAGCAAGCAAGCTTTGACACCAACAGCAACACGAACACAAGCAAGCAAGCTTTGACACCAACAGCAACACGAACACAAGCAAGCAAGCTTTGACACCAACAGCAACACGAACACAAGCAAGCAAGCTTTGTCACCAACAGCAACACGAACACAAGCAAGCAAGCTTTGACACCAACAGCACCACGAACACAAGCAAGCAAGCTTTGACACCAACAGCAACGCGAACACAAGCAAGCAAGCTTTGACACCAACAGCAACACGAACACAAGCAAGCAAGCTTTGACACCAACAGCAACGCGAACACAAGCAAGCAAGCTTTGACACCAACAGCAACGCGAACACAAGCAAGCAAGCTTTGACACCAACAGCACCACGAACACAAGCAAGCAAGCTTTGACACCAACAGCAACGCGAACACAAGCAAGCAAGCTTTGACACCAACAGCAACACGAACACAAGCAAGCAAGCTTTGACACCAACAGCAACGCGAACACAAGCAAGCAAGCTTTGACACCAACAGCAACGCGAACACAAGCAAGCAAGCTTTGACACCAACAGCAACGCGAACACAAGCAAGCAAGCTTTGACACCAACAGCAACACGAACACAAGCAAGCAAGCTTTGACACCAACAGCAACGCGAACACAAGCAAGCAAGCTTTGACACCAACAGCAACGCGAACACAAGCAAGCAAGCTTTGACACCAACAGCAACACGAACACAAGCAAGCAAGCTTTGACACCAACAGCAACGCGAACACAAGCAAGCAAGCTTTGACACCAACAGTAACGCGAACACAAGCAAGCAAGCTTTGACACCAACAGCAACGCGAACACAAGCAAGCAAGCTTTGACACCAACAGCAACGCGAACACAAGCAAGCAAGCTTTGACACCAACAGCAACGCGAACACAAGCAAGCAAGCTTTGACACCAACAGCAACGCGAACACAAGCAAGCAAGCTTTGACACCAACAGCAACGCGAACACAAGCAAGCAAGCTTTGACACCAACAGCAACGGGAACACAAGCAAGCAAGCTTTGACACCAACAGCAACGCGAACACAAGCAAGCAAGCTTTGACACCAACAGTAACGCGAACACAAGCAAGCAAGCTTTGACACCAACAGCACCACGAACACAAGCAAGCAAGCTTTGACACCAACAGCAACGCGAACACAAGCAAGCAAGCTTTGACACCAACAGCAACGCGAACACAAGCAAGCAAGCTTTGACACCAACAGCAACGCGAACACAAGCAAGCAAGCTTTGACACCAACAGCAACGCGAACACAAGCAAGCAAGCTTTGACACCAACAGCAACGCGAACACAAGCAAGCAAGCTTTGACACCAACAGCAACGCGAACACAAGCAAGCAAGCTTTGACACCAACAGCACCACGAACACAAGCAAGCAAGCTTTGACACCAACAGCAACGCGAACACAAGCAAACAAGCTTTGACACCAACAGCACCACGAACACAAGCAAGCAAGCTTTGACACCAACAGCAACGCGAACACAAGCAAGCAAGCTTTGACACCAACAGCACCACGAACACAAGCAAGCAAGCTTTGACACCAACAGCACCACGAACACAAGCAAGCAAGCTTTGACACCAACAGCAACGCGAACACAAGCAAGCAAGCTTTGACACCAACAGCAACGCGAACACAAGCAAGCAAGCTTTGACACCAACAGCAACACGAACACAAGCAAGCAAGCTTTGACACCAACAGCAACGCGAACACAAGCAAGCAAGCTTTGACACCAACAGCAACACGAACACAAGCAAGCAAGCTTTGACACCAACAGCACCACGAACACAAGCAAGCAAGCTTTGACACCAACAGCACCACGAACACAAGCAAGCAAGCTTTGACACCAACAGCACCACGAACACAAGCAAGCAAGCTTTGACACCAACAGCAACGCGAACACAAGCAAGCAAGCTTTGACACCAACAGCAACGCGAACACAAGCAAGCAAGCTTTGACACCAACAGCAACGCGAACACAAGCAAGCAAGCTTTGACACCAACAGCAACGCGAACACAAGCAAGCAAGCTTTGACACCAACAGCACCACGAACACAAGCAAGCAAGCTTTGACACCAACAGCAACGCGAACACAAGCAAGCAAGCTTTGACACCAACAGCAACGCGAACACAAGCAAGCAAGCTTTGACACCAACAGCAACACAAACACAAGCAAGCAAGCTTTGACACCAACAGCAACGCGAACACAAGCAAGCAAGCTTTGACACCAACAGCAACACGAACACAAGCAAGCAAGCTTTGACACCAACAGCACCACGAACACAAGCAAGCAAGCTTTGACATCAACAGCACCACGAACACAAGCAAGGAAACTTTGACACCAACAGCACCACGAACACAAGCAAGCAAGCTTTGACACCAACAGCAACGCGAACACAAGCAAGCAAGCTTTGACACCAACAGCAACGCGAACACAAGCAAGCAAGCTTTGACACCAACAGCATCGGGAACACAAGCAAGCAAGCTTTGACACCAACAGCAACGCGAACACAAGCAAGCAAGCTTTGACACCAACAGCAACGCGAACACAAGCAAGCAAGCTTTGACACCAACAGCACCACGAACACAAGCAAGCAAGCTTTGACACCAACAGCAACGCGAACACAAGCAAGCAAGCTTTGACACCAACAGCAACGCGAACACAAGCAAGCAAGCTTTGACACCAACAGCAACGCGAACACAAGCAAGCAAGCTTTGACACCAACAGCAACGCGAACACAAGCAAGCAAGCTTTGACACCAACAGCAACGCGAACACAAGCAAGCAAGCTTTGACACCAACAGCAACGCGAACACAAGCAAGCAAGCTTTGACACCAACAGCACCACGAACACAAGCAAGCAAGCTTTGACACCAACAGCAACGCGAACACAAGCAAACAAGCTTTGACACCAACAGCACCACGAACACAAGCAAGCAAGCTTTGACACCAACAGCAACGCGAACACAAGCAAGCAAGCTTTGACACCAACAGCACCACGAACACAAGCAAGCAAGCTTTGACACCAACAGCACCACGAACACAAGCAAGCAAGCTTTGACACCAACAGCAACGCGAACACAAGCAAGCAAGCTTTGACACCAACAGCAACGCGAACACAAGCAAGCAAGCTTTGACACCAACAGCAACACGAACACAAGCAAGCAAGCTTTGACACCAACAGCAACGCGAACACAAGCAAGCAAGCTTTGACACCAACAGCAACACGAACACAAGCAAGCAAGCTTTGACACCAACAGCACCACGAACACAAGCAAGCAAGCTTTGACACCAACAGCACCACGAACACAAGCAAGCAAGCTTTGACACCAACAGCACCACGAACACAAGCAAGCAAGCTTTGACACCAACAGCAACGCGAACACAAGCAAGCAAGCTTTGACACCA
>OY992886.1:79575466-79635098 GCA_963921405.1 Cepaea hortensis
TTCCTTCAATACCCTCCATGATTCGTGAGCAGTGTTGTCTAGGATCAAGTACATTTCCTGCCGGTTTGTTAGACCTGTCATAGGTTCGGTGTTAATACTAATACTGGCACAGGAACGGAGCATAATGGGGACGACCCGTTGCTGTGAAGTTGGAACTGCGACTAACTAACTAACTAACAAAGATCTTATTTTCCTAACAGAAAGTAAACAATAACGCAAAAACACAAACACCCCTACCCATCACACACACACACATACACACACACACACACGCACTCTCGCACACACTCTCTCTCTCTGTCTCTCTCTCTCTCTCTCTCTCTCTCTCTTCTATTTTGTCGACTGCTTATATGGAGTACATATAGGCGATCAAAAGTCCCCAATCCACTCTGTCATCAGATTTTCGACGAAATTTGCTTATATTATTTTTCCTTTTTTTAATGTTGCATATTCCTTACGTTGCAGTCAAAACCAGCATTTTTCAGCTGCTGTTGATGTAATAGGAAGATTACGCTCAGTAGTTTGCCATTCATTGCTTTCTGAGCGACCGGCTCACATACCCCCCCCCCCCCCCCCCACCAGTTACCAGCGCGAACCGACGCCGATTCTCGCGCAGCTGCGTTACTCACGAGAATATACGGAATTATGGAGAAAGACGTCAACCACTACGCCAGGGAGACTAGCTGTTTTTCACACAAAACTCTTGTTTTTCCTTGATTGTCTTAGTTAATTGCATATCCATTACAGGCCGTTGCAGTCAACCCCATCATTTGTTTAATTTTTGTTTTTTGTGCCAATAGCAATCTCTTGGCAAATTTACGTTCAGTATTTTGCCATTGCTTTCCGAACGACCGACACTCATACCTTTATATGGAAAACCAACGCAAGCGGCCTGATTTTAAATCGCCTGCAGGTTTGTTTCGAACGTGGTATGCGGGATTTGCGAATTGCACCCGTAACACCTTGGCCATGGAGACGGCATGATTATCTTGTGTAGTGTTATCGCACATAGACAGCTAATTTCTGCCCTCCACTTCTTGTGTTGTTATACCTCATGAACTGTACTTGTCTTTCCCTTATGGTTAAATTATTGATCTCGTAACACCTGCAGCTGAAAATACTTCAGCGTTTCTTGTCTTCTCTGTCTAAATTCTAACGTTCTTCTCAAGCTTTAACTCTATATCCTTCATCTTAATCGCCATTGCATTACCATTCCTCAACACCCGCATCTTTAAAGAAGAATCAGATGTATATAAAATACTTCAGCCTTTATTTTCTTGTCTCCATATGTTCAATGTACTTATCAGATCACAACTTCCCTGCATAGTTTCTTCACAATTTCATTGCTCATTATCCAACGCTTGCACCCATAAAGACGAACCAGACACAGCCCCACTTTCAGAAAGCGGATTACTATGCTTTTCCTGATACAGTGTATTTATGTTTTTCCTGCTGTTGCTACGTTTATGAAGTCTGTATACAGCGATTCTTTTATTTATCTCTTCGCCACATATAAGCTGGAAATATCCGAGTTAAACACTGGGAAGATTCTTGCCAGGGAAAGAAAAGAATCACCGTGTTTTACCGGGGCCCATCAACGAAGCAAAGTAACGCTGTAACCAGTGGCGGACTGACCGGGGTGTCAGCGAGCCCACTAGCAAGAGGACCCCTGAAGAGGTGGACCCCCTTTACGTTAGATAATATGTTAAACACGCTAATGGCCTTTATGTAGCTTTACCTCCAGGCAACCAACATTTTTAGAGCCAGTCCTCCACTGACTAAACTACCATGCGTGTCGTAAGAGACGACTAAGGAGGGTTGGAGTGAGACTGGATACCTCATCTTGTATACAACTGTAGCTGCAAGATCCAATCTTTCATAAACAAGTCCACAATGGGCTTGGCGTGAGTTCATCAAGGGCCTGTGTATGCTCCAGTGGGGGATGAAATGCAGAAGAATAAAATGAAAGAAACGGTTAAAGGAACGAAATAATGTTGGACATGAAAGTGCTATTAAACAAAGGAGGTTGTACAGCGAAGTCAACCGGCATTTGATATGAACAAAAGGATGGGGATTTGAAGATGTTTAAAGGGGAGAGATGAAAAGTACTAGCAACAGCTGAAGGAAAAGAAGGAGAGAGAGAGAGAGAGAGAGAGAGAGAGAGAGAGAGAGAGAGAGAGAGAGAGAGAGAGAGAGAGAGAGAGAGAGAGAAGAAAAACAGGAGGAGACAGAAGAAGAAGAAGAAGAAGAAGAAGAAGAAGAAGAAGAAGAAGAAGAAGAAGAAGAAGAAGAAGAAGAAGAAGAAGAAGAAGAAGAAGAAGATTGAGGAGGAGGAAGAAAAAGAAGAAACTCACCCAGACATAAAATCTCCGAATGTTTGAGAGTTCATGAACACTGCCTTACTCTCTGGTTAGTCAAAGAGAGATAACTCTGTTAAAATCAACGGTTTTAAACCCTTAGTCCGCTTTTGACCTACAGGGGACATAAGTCTAGCCATTTTTATCCCATAAATGTCTTCTTAGAGATCAGCTATTTTGAGCTATTTCCAGTGACCAAAAATATATAGATAAGGACTTTTCTTCGTTTACGTTGATAAAGGGTGTATTGTTTTAACATAACCAGAACAATACTGAATAAAATATGTGGTCTACTAAAGGGAAAATAAAAAGGAGATAACATGCAGAATAATCAAAGCAAAGACAGCAAGAAATTACTTCTTCATATCATCTCGGTATTTGACTAAGATCAACGCGTAGTTTTACTTTGCTTGATCTGGCCATAGAAACCCTAAGATGCCCTACCGAACAGCAAGTTCAAATAAACCACAGGGCCCAAGAACCACATAATGCATCTGCCTTATATGGGTCTGTTCTCATCTCATCATGTTCCTCTTGTACCTTGCGGTGTCGAGGTGAAGTATAAACATCGTGAGAGTGCACGATTATGGGCTTCATGTATCGATATTCCCATGGACTCTGCTATTCCCTCCGTCCAACGTTTACCTGGTCAGCCTCTTCCTCTGTTTCCGTCTGGTCTGTACATCATTGCTTGTGGTATGCTGTTGACTGGTAACCTACTTGACTGGCCAAACCATTTGACTTGCTGCTTTCTAATAAAATCTATTGCTGCTTTAACCCGAACTTTAGTCCCGATTTCTTCATTTCTGATCTTATCTCTTCTTGATACATTGAGTATTCTTCTCAGGAACCTCATTTCTGTTGTTGTGATTATGGGTCTGTTAGGGACCCTAAATCCCTTGTGTATACTGTCAAGCAGCTGGACGTGTTGTTGATGCAGAACCACATGTTAGAAGCCACAGCAATGTCACGGCTTGCCTGCTAGCCCGGTGGTCATGGGTTCAAACTTGCATAGCTGCATATTTTTTTTACAGATCTGTGACTACCCAGCATAAAATGGGTACCAGGAATTGTCTTTGGATGAAGAGGCAGCAGACGTGATATTGAGCACCCCTCTAGTCTAGCAGGACATGCCCAATAAGCCTCCAGGTGTGTGAAAGGCTCCTTTACATACTTAGTATAGAAGACACATTCTTTAACCGAGGCAGAACCACACATATAATCAGCTAGCATTGCACACATCTGAAGCAGGAAGTGTAAATAAAGCTGAACCACATGTAATCAGCTAGGATTGCACACAATGTCTCAAAATGGAAACGTTACAGAAGCAGAACTTTATGTTCTTATATGAGATTGCACACAATGTCCCCAGCAAGGCAAGGAATATCCGAGGATGCCAAGCAGTTGGCCATCAAGATGATAAACCCCAACACTTGCTTCTGATCCACGGAGGATGAGTCAACTGACTGCTTGCTAAAATAATAAATGTTGTAAACTATTTTTTACAAAATTCCTTCAGATGAAGAGAATTCCGTGTATAATATACCTGTCCATGGAAGTCAGAGAATGAATTCTAGGATGTTACATATTGTATCAGGCATGTTAGTGTATTGATGATGAGCGGGGTTGGACGAGGGTTGCGTACCAGCACTCAACATCTGCTACAGAAAGGAAAGACTGGCCACTTATTCCTTTATTACACATGCCACAGCAAGTCGCTGCTACAGCACTTCTTTACATTAAATATATTGCTGATACTAATGTGTGCCTGTGGATCATGGACCCAGAATACCAAGATCACATGGTGAATCATGGACCCAGAATACCAAGATCACATGGTGAATCATGGACACAGAATACCAATATCACACAGAAACTAGAGGCCACAAGTGTATTGTTTCTGCATAAAAGGCTAAGATCATTGTATGATCTGCTAGTGCACTATCCAAGTGCTGTGGGAGGCAGACTCATCACAAAGACAAATCATTACCCAAGACAATCATTTTATTGCCCATGTTATGTGAGGCAGACTCATCACAAAAACAGATCTTTATCCAAGACAATCATTTTATTGCCCATGTTATGTGAGGCAGACTCATCACAAAGACCGATCATTACCCAAGACAATCATTTTATTGCCCATGTTATGTGAGGCAGACTCATCACAAAGACCGATCATTACCCAAGACAATCATTTTATTGCCCATGTTATGTGAGGCAGACTCATCACAAAGACAGATCATTACCCAAGACAATCATTTTATTGCCAATATTATGTGAGGCAGACTCATCACAAAGACAGATCATTACCCATGACAATAATTTTATTGCCAATGTTATGTGACAAAGACAGATCATTACCCAAGACAATCATTTTATTGCCAATATTATGTGAAGCAGCCGTGGTGGCATTGTGGTTAGTGTACTTGCCTACCAAGCCAGTTATCTATGTTCAATCTCCAGCAGAGGCAGGTTTATTTTGTCCAACCAGTACAGCTCTGCGGTCAACCCAGTCTAACTAAAATGGGTACCAGACAATTTACTTTTCTGGGAATATCTGAGAAGGGAAGAGAACTGGCCACTCCACCTAATTCTTGTGGCCTAAATGAAATATATGAAAGCCTAACACCCCACATCCTACTGGCAGTATCTACTACGGAATTACCTTTATCTTGTCTGAGAAGACCAGGTTTCATTTCAAGACTGCTGTAACAAGCCGGAAGATGGGGGTATCAGAAACAGTCAACAGATGGAGGAAATGTTGGATGTGCTGGCAGAGTGGCAAGGAAGATGGGGGTATCAGAAACAGTCAACAGATGGAGGTAATGTTGGATGTGCTGGCAGAGTGGCAAGGAAGATGGGGGTATCAGAAACAGTTGACAGATGGAGGCAATGTTGGATGTGCTGGCAGAGTGGCAAGGAAGATGGTCGAGAGTTATGTTTATTAAGAAAACAGATGACAGGGGTGGCTAAGAAGAAACATAACTACCTATCCATGATGTCAGCTTATCAGTCCCAGGTTCTGGCTTCCCCTCACGCAGACCTAGAAAAGTAGATGCCAGATTCCGATTCCCTGTCACGCATGCATGGACAATCCTACTGACAATCTGCTGCCAGGTTTGTATCATCTTGTCAGAATAGCACCGGAGACCGATGTGGCCAATATTTTTTTTTGTGTGCTCACTCGCTTTGAACCCAAGTATAGTCCACACACACTATTTATAGTAGTAATGGACTGAATTTTGTGTGTGGATTAGCTTTCCTTATTAACAGTGTCCCTCACCTATCAGGCGAACCCATTCCGACTTGAGGTACTTGTAATTTACGTCCCCAAGTCAAGGACGACAGGTCAACATTTTAGTCCAGCTGTCTGGTGCAGGGGTTGAACCACTTACCTCGGCATCAGCACAATGGATGTTTAAGAACACGCGTTCTTACCCATTCGGCCAATATCATACCAGTCACCTCCAAGACTAGCTGTCTGCTACCCATCTTATGAGGCTGGGTGAATCCTGCAGTCATGTGACTATAGACGAATCCCACCTCACTCGAAATTTAAACGCAGGTCCTTCCGGAGATTGAGCAAGTGTACTAACTACAACCGCACCATGCCTCCCATTCACTGCTGTATATAAAGTACTTAAAACAATTAACAATACCTTATTTAAGTATTTATTTGCAGAAGAAAAGTGTAAAGCACCAAGCAGTGGTGCCTTTTACAATGTGACATTCCACATGCAGTTACTGTAAAGCTCTTAAATAATTGAGTAACCCAAAGTTGAGGGGAAATGTGTCTTCAAATGCAAAAATCACTTCTGTCTGTCATCCAGTAAAGCCAGGATAATAGAAGGTAGAATGCACAAAAATTACATAGCATAATATACAAAACAATAGAAAGTACAATGCACAAACCAACTGAAACAACAATGTACAAAAAATTAAAGAACAATACACAAAACAACAGAAGGTAGAATGAACAAAAACTATATAGTATAACGCACAAAACTATAAGAAGTACAAAGCAGAAAACAACAGAACATACAACAGTACAATGCACAAAAAATATAATATAATTCACAAAACTATAAGAAGTACAAAATAACAAAGTACAATGCACAAAAAATACATAGTATTATGCACACAACTATAGGAAGTATAATGCACAAAACAATAGAAAGAACAATGTACATAAAATTAAAAAGTACAAGACAACAGAAAGTACAATGTATAAAATTATAGGAAGTACAAAACACAAAACAATAGAAATTACGATGTACAGAAAAGTACAATGTACAAATCAACAGAAAGCACAATGCACAAAAACATATAGCATAATGCACAAAACAACAAGAAATACAAAGCACCAACGTAAAATGTACAAAACAACAAAGTACAATACACAAAACAACAGAGAATACAATGTAAAAAAAACTGTAGGTAGTACAAAATGTCAAAATAACAGAATATACAGACAATAAATGCATTTTACTGTAATTATAGAATTTATCAATCATTCTACTAACTCCCAGAGTTCATAGCTGTGTTTTCATGGACTGCCAGAGCCAATGTCATGTCCAAAGACAGTTTTCACATTATAGAATATCAGCAAAACAAACTAAAGAGAAATACATAATTAAAGATATTTCTCATAAAACAAAAAACACAAATTAGAGGTATTAAAGGCTACTGGAATGACATGGGCATAGTTCAAAGGGAAAGCACAGAACAGAAATCTTAGACTAAGTGTTTTAATATGACTATGATGATAATGATCTGATGTTTCCCTAATGGCTTCCTCTACAGCTTATATACAGACAATATAGGGTGGATCTCAGGAATGTTCTAACACTGACTATTTCACAGGCGAAAAATGTTGTTTCATGAAGACAAACATCAGTGTAATATTTCATTAAAGCAAATATCAATGTATTGTTTTATGAAGGTAAACATTAATGTATCCATGGTTTACAGGGTATGGATGTACAACAGAAGAAAGACACATAGGAGTCATGACCAAAATGAAAGGTCAATGTTATAGAGAAGACATGAGTAGGATGGGCAAAGAGCAAAACAGGGGAGAGTAAACACTATTTGCGCCATACTTAGTTCACCTAGCTGATACTGTAATCTAATAAGGTTGAAATATGTTGGTCACTTAAATGTCATGAATGTTGGAGAGAACAATAGTGGAGGGGTGTGTGCCCAGGAGGAGAGAAGAGGGAGGGTCGGGGAGAGGATGAGTGCAGGGTGTGGCATTTTATCTCTGGGTGGTTGTGTCGGATGTGGGACATCCTGCTTTCGACCAAGAAGTTTTCCAGAAGGTTGTAATGGGAGCAAAGTTCTGCAAAGGATATGAATTAATTAATTATACTTTAACCACTACATCACTTCCTGTCAGATGACCAACAGAGCTTGGGACACGCAGTTTGATTTTTGAGCTTTAGGATTCCAGGACATTAGTTAAGTTACTTTTTTTTTGTACTGTTCTAATGTTGTTGTATTAGTCACTTTGGTCAAGTATTTCGGTACTTTGATAACAACAGATAGAAGATGCATTAAAGAAGTTAAATGTCACATAGCTCAAGCAAAAGCAGCATTTCACAAGATGAAGAATATTATATGCCACACACATCTTTCAACTGAAGAGAGAGTTATTTTAAGAGCTATATCAATTCAATCCTGATGTATGGAAGTGTATCAATAGTTGATTAGTGAGGAATTATGTGGAAGCTGCAGAGATATAGTTTTATAGAAGAATGACAAATGAAAAACTTAATGAATTCATACTGAAAGAAGATAGCACCAAAGGAAGTGGTTACTCACATCAGAAGAAAGCAATCTATATTTAGTACATGATGAGAAAGGGAAAGCAGGAGTATGATGTGACAATGGGAAAGCTGGAGGGAGAGAAGATGCTAGACAGCATGACATTATGACATGGATGTACATGTGAATCAACAAATGATTGGCAGCACACGAGGCAGAAGGCTGTGGACAGATATGATTACCAATACCACATGACATGGGCTGCGATAAAAAGAACGTGCTGATGAAAGCTTTCTAGCTGCAACATCCATCCCTTCATTTATGATTGTGTTCTTATAGAGCTGACCAATTTCACTTTCATTTTTGTGGATTTACTCATTTTATTTGAATAACTATGTGGGAAGGCTAAAGAAAGTTGGTTAAACGAGCAATGCAAAAAAATTGAATTAAATTCCATTAAAGATACAAAAAATATGCACAGAAAAATCAGTGAGCTTACAGGAAGAAAAATAAGAATAAATACAGGGTGTTTGAAATCAAAAACAGGAAAGATAATATTAGAGGAAGATGCTATAATGAAGAGGTGGAATGAGTATATAAGAGAATTATATGAAGGAGAAAGGGGAGAATTAACAGAAGATAGTAACTTAGAAGGTCCACCTATTCTGAAAGAAGAAGTCGCTGACGCTATGAAACGTATGAAGAAAGGAAAAACAGCTGGGCCAGATGAAATCACAATAGAAGAATTAGAAGTATTGGGAGAATTTGGAGTAGATATATTAACCAAAATGTTGAATGATATTTACAGCAGTGGATATTTACCCAGTGATATGCTGAAATCTTTATTTATAGCTATACCAAAAAGACCAGGAGCAATTGATTGTGAAGATTTTCGTACAATTAACCTTATAAACCATATCACTAAGCTTCTACTCAGAATCATAATGAGAAGAATCAAAAAGAAAATAAAAATGGAAATTAGTGAAGAACAGTATGGATTTGTGGAAGGAAAGGGCACAAACAATGCAATTTATACATTACGGACACTAATAGAAAGGTCAATAGAGAAACAGAGAGACATATATTTGTGCTTCATAGATTATACTAAGGCATTTGATAAAGTAAAACATGATGAACTGATTAAAATGTTGGAAGATATCAACATTGATGGAAAAGATTTAAGAATAATAAAGAATGTTTACTGGAACCAAGTAGCAGCAATTAAAATGGCAAATAAAGAGGGTAGTTACGAACGGATAAAGCTAGGAGTACGACAAGGGTGTGTCTTGTCACCAGATCTTTTCTCCCTGTATAGCGAAGTAATAATGAGAGAGATCAAAGAGATGCCAGGAATACTAGTTGGAGGTTATAATATAAATAATATACGCTATGCAGATGACACAGTATTGGTGGCGGATAATTCAACAGACCTACAACAATTATTAGACGTTGTAGTAACAGAGAGTGCAAGGAAAGGACTCTCCTTGAATATCAAGAAAACAGTAACAATGGTAATATCAAAGAAAATGGTGACACCAAAATGTGACATAGAAATAGAAGGGAAAATCCTTAACCAAGTTGATAATTTTAGATACCTAGGGGCATTTATAACATCAGATGGAAGATGTACAACAGAGATTAGGAGTAGAATAGGGCAGGCAAAAGCCGCTTTTCAGAAAATGAAGAGTATCTTATGCAATAAGTCACTATCACTGAATGTAAGAAAGAGAGTGCTGAAATGCTATGTAGAACCAGTTTTGCTGTATAGCAGTGAATCTTGGAACGTAAATGAACAAATTAAGAAGAAATTAGAAGCAACAGAGATGTGGTTCCTGAGACGAATGTTGCGAATTCCTTGGACTGCCAGAGTAACTAACGACGACTGCCTGAAACAGGCTAATGAAACTAGAACATTATATACAACAATAAGACAGAGACAAACATCTTTCTTCGGTCACGTGATGAGAAGAGAGGCATTGGAGAACATCGTAACAACTGGAAAGATCGAGGGGAAGAGAGGCAGAGGTAGACCAAGAGAAGTGATGCTGGATGGATTGAGACGGTGGCATGGAGGAATATCAGCACCAGAGTTGATCCAGAAAACCAAAGACCGAGATCTATGGAGAGCCATGAACGCCTACGCCAGCCGGCACGGCACTTGATGATGATGATTTGAATAACTCTACTGTCTTCTTTTTTTTTTTCTTATTCATCCCCAATTGAGGCATAGGTCTTCAATCAATTCACTTCAAGTCCTCTTATCTTTATTTATCCCATGAAGCTGGATCCATGCCCTCCCCACATTATTCATGTCCTCTACTGTAGCTCAACCTATTTCATTTCTTGAAATCTAATGGAAAACTTCTTGTATCTGTGAAGTCAGAGATGGGTTCACCTGACGGCGAGGGACACTAGAAAACTGGTCATAGGGAAAGCTAATCCTCATGCAACATCAGTCCAGTGCACTCACTTGTAGCAGAAACTACTTGTAATAGTAGCACTATGTGGTCTACGCTGCAGTTCAAAGCGAGCAAATGACCCTACAAATGGAAAATGTGACATCAAGAAGAAGAGGCAGTAACTGAAAGAAACTATGCCCATTGTAAAAAAAAAAAAAAAAAAAAAACTTGCAGAAATGGCAGATATAGACAATCATTTTCAAACAAATATAAATCCATAAGGACACAAAACAATAACCAATCTGAGTTAACAGAAAATAATACAATATTTAATACCTGATTTTGCCCACTAAAGACATTGCTTATAGTTAGGTTGTTTCTTTATTGAACAATTCTCTTTAAATAATGAAATCTCAAGTACTGGAATAGTGATACTGTTGAATGCTGGGATGGAATGTCTATGTAAATAAAATAACAACTGAAATACATGGCACATAAAAAGAGGAACATCTCTGGTTCAGTAAGGTTTCAGTTACAGTGATAAGAGAGAATATGTTTCAAACAGATGCAAGTGTAAATGTCTGTGTGTGCATGTGAGCACATCCACACAAGTGCGTGGGTGTGTGAGTATGCATGCACGATCACGCACATATTTATTTTAACTGTTTAAAACATCTTCCCATCATTTTTCTAGTGGAACTGAAACTTTATCTTTAAATAAGTGTTTATCTTTCTTAGGAATGTTGTAATACCATGTTCAATAACATTCGAGAATGCAGACATATGCATCTGTGATGCTTTCTGTACTACAGACCACATTTTAACGAATTTCACTTTTTAAAAAAAACAAACAAGTCCCAAAGCAGGAACCTGCGATGGGTTTGTGATGTGCCAGGACCAACACATTTTGTAGGCCAGAATGCGTGGAGGCAGATAGCCAGTCTTTCCCTCTCTTAGTAAATGATAAACACAGGTGTTAAACGCTCATCCGACCATGCTCATGACAGTATCAGCATAGCCTCATAGCGATTACACTAACTCACCTGCTACTTTGGTTTTAAATGATACAAAATGTCCGACACACACATACTTTGTTTTTTCTCATCCATGATTATAACAAGCTTGAAAGGTTTGGTCAAAGCATCAACACAATCTCTTAAAGTAAGAAGTACATGCAGTGTTGAGTTCAGGATAGTGCATGATCTATCTAAGGAGTGGAAGAACTTTTAGTATACCGTGTACTTAAACAATCACCCAAAAGTTGCAACTTAAAGTGGCTAAACAATCACCTAAATTTAAAAAACACTGCTTAGAGTGGCTCTGACAGTTGGAACTTTACATCCAAATTCAGAAAAATATATGGCTTGTACTCCATTAATGCATATATTGTTTCTGTTGTTGTCATGGATGTCTAAAGATTAGCTTCAGAAGTGATGTATGAATGAAATAATCAATAAGAGCAGAGAAATAAGAAGGACAGAATGCTAGAAAGGCCTGTATGCCCAGTTCTTAACTCTCTGGAAATAAAGTTTGTACAATCGTCTACTCCTGCATTTCAATAAGTCCATTCTGGCAATCTGTATGTTGACATGTGATATAATTCTCAGTTATAAATGGAACTGAAACAATGTGCTTCCAATTACCACTACCAATAAAGTCTAGTGAGTGTAAAGGACCCCGCTTCATACCATGTGGTATTTGGGGCAAATTGTGCTTGCCCTCATATTTTTAGACTAATGGGCTCTCGAAGGGTGATGTGGTCAATATTACGCTGACCACTTTTACTTCCCTGGGACATTTCCTGGTGTTTATTTCAATCTGGGTCTACCTGGAAGTCCAGGATAGTGAAAAATCACGACACTTCTGTCCATGATGGCCCAAAACATGAGCATGATGTTTGCTGATGAAGGCTTGTCACCACAACATCCTCTCTCTTTCTCTTTCTTTTTTTTTGGTGAGTGTATTCTTACTGAGACGGTGGCATGAGGAATATCATCAACAGAGTTGACCCAGAACACCAAAGAATGAGATATGTGGATTCACATGAATGTCTACACCAGCTAAAAGGGCACATGATGATGACAATTATTGTATTCTAGTAAGATGTATATATTTAAATACCTAGAGGCAATTACAAAATTATGATGGAAGATTCATGACAGAATAAGAGCAGAATAGGTCAAGTTTAACCTGCATTTCAGAAAATGAAAAGTATCTTATGCACCAAGTAAGAAAGAGATTACTGAAATGTTATACAGAACCAGTTTTACTGTATGGCAGTAAATCATCGAGTGTAAATGAATAAATTAGGTAGAGGTTAGAAGCAGTGGAGATACAGTTCCTGAGATGAATGGTGCGATTACTTTGGCCCTCCAGAGTAACTAACAACAATTGCCTGGAATGAAACTAAAACATTATATACAACTATAAGTACAAACAGCATTCTTTGATCATATGTTGAAAAGAGAGGCATTGGAGAACATCGTTAACATATCTAGGCAAACCTTCTGGCCTAGAGAGATGACAGTGGAAGATAAACTCTATGAACCGCTGTGTGAACTGAAAAAGACAGTTCAATTCATACAAGAGACAGCATTGCAGTTATAGACATATTTCAAGCGAACGAAAGAAGAAGAAGAGAACATCGTGACAACTGGAAAGATCAGTGGGACAAGAGGCAGAGGCAGACCGAGAGAAATGATTCTAGATACCACTGAGACGGTGGCATGGAGGAATGTCATCTGCAGAGTTGATCCAGAACACCACAGACGAAGATCTGTGGAGAGACTAAATGCGTAAACTTGAGAGATAAGCTGACCTACCAACCCTTCATGTTTTCCAACTGTTTAAGCAGAAAATGTCAGAAATTATACACCATTTAAATGTAACAACAGGTTAGAACACCTACACCGGTTGGCAGGGCACATGATGATGATGATTCTTGTAAAGCTGAACTACCCTTCATGTTTTCCAACTGTTTACACAGAACATGTCAGAAATTATACCCCTTTAAGTATGTAATGATAGGTTATATAGAAATCACATAATTTATTCTTAGACAATCAAATGGCTGCTTTCTATATAAAGTTTTATGAGTTCCTGCCTGGTTTTTCAGCACATTTTATATGATGACATAACTTTATCAGCATCATGTGCCTTGTCGTACAACACAAGCAATCATATCAAATCAAAAACATCAATTATGTCTTTATCAATTTGACCGCTGATCATCTTTCATGTCACATTGATAACCCATCCAGTATTCTCTTCCTCTACTGGCCTCTGTTTCTAACACCCTCAGTTGCCTCTAACTGCCAGTTTTCACAAGCTTCTCCAGGTCTTCTCATTTTCATAACAGGACCAGGAGGTCAGCATGGCCGAATGGATAGACCATCTTAGATACGGCCACCTTTGTTTCCCAGAACATTTCCTGGTATCCATTTATTTCCACTCGATGGGAATTCGAACAAATGACCCTCTGGCCGGTAGGCAAGCATGCTAGCATATTTACTGACATTATGCAAAAGATGCATTTATAAATCAAATATAAACAAGAAAATGTGTATAAAATCTAAAGTTTTTTAACAAAGTATGTAAATAATCAATGTAAATCAAGAGTATCAATTTGGAAAAAAAAATATATAACCATAATATAAAATACCACTCAGAATAAATATAACATAACAAATGACTGTCGCATATTAAATAATCAGAATTAGAAACACAAAAATATAACCCACATTCAAATCAACAAATTCAGATGAAGGTATTACATTTGTTGAAACCTCTAATTTTTTTATGTATAATGGTATTTTCTATGAATGTGCCAGCAATAAGTATCTCATATCATCTCTTCAGGTTCCTCTTGTACCTTGCGGTGTCGAGGTGAAGCATAAACAGCAGGAGAGTGCCCATTCATGGGCTTCATGTATCGAGATTCCCATGGACCTTGCGATTCCCTCTGTCTATCGTTTCTGTCTCTTGATCCTTCAACATTGCAGGGTCTGTTACCATTTGGGTTAGTCTGATTATGCTTATTGTTTCTTCGAGCAGGAAAAAATCCCCTGCCGGCTTGCTAAGCCAGTCGTAGATTTAAGACGAACAAATCTGACCAATAAGTATATCAGATACAATTAATATGCATTAATATTTACTGACAAAAACTGATGATTGCCAACAAATTGGGTAGGATGGTCGTCATTTTCCAGTCACATTATAAAATTTGAGGTTATGGTGAAACTTGTGACAACCATACAGACAAACACTAGTTCTCACACATGGAAGTGCAGAAATTTTGAACAAGGGTTAAGTTTTCACCAGAAAATCCTGTTTCTAAGTTGGTCTCAATTTTGTTGCTTCCATATTTTTTGAATTTTTATTGTAAAATTATGAAGACAACATGGCGCTGTCTGAGAGGTTTAGTTAGATTACACCACAAATATGAATATAAGATTCACAAACATTATATGTCGTGACAATTTTAGTTTCATCATGTCACAAAAATAATTAACATAACAGTCACAGAAACCAGAATGTGACTGAAATATTTTGAAATCCTGCACTACATATAGGAATATACACAAATATCAAATCATGTGACTTACAGTGGTAGAGGGGCTTGCGTGTTCGAATGACCTCAATGAATGATCTAGCTATGCTGACAGTAGCACAGGTCAAGGGATAGGAGCAAGATGAAGTGATACACAAACCTACTGCCATGCAGTCAAAGGCTAGGGAAAGCAACCCAAAACATTTTTGTCAAAGTCAATGTACTGAGCCATAGGCTTGACAAAACAGTACAAAACATTTCCACTTAATGTCATAATTCAAGTGATTGATGTCTCAATTCAAGTGACTGATTTAACTACACAGACATGAATGTGAAAGTAACTTTCGCATAAGCATCACGCTGTGCCCGACATTAGGTCAACACAACATTCACGCTAAATATCAGACTTCATGACAGATATTTTACACTATGTAACAAATACAAATGCAAACTATTTCAGGACCATGATAGATGTTGTTCACCCATGTGTTACCAGGGCTTATAAGCAAAGCATCAAATAGTAACAATGTAACCAGCCATGCATGTCATAAGAGGCGACCGAGGAGGGTTGGCACGCGACCAGTTACCTCATCACATAGAAAACAATATCCATAAAACCCAACCAATTACAAACAAGTCTGCAAAGGGCTCAGTGTGAGTTGGTTCAGGGATTATGCTCCATTGGGAGATAAAAGGTGGAAGAAGAAGAAGATAGATATTCTTGCAACATGTCACAAATGTCATCATCAACATAACATTGGGAGATAAAAGGTGGAAGAAGAAGATAGATATTGTTGCAACATGTCACAAATGTCATCATCAACATAACATTGGGAGATAAAAGGTGGAAGAAGAAGATGGATATTGTTGCAACATGTCACAAATGTCATCATCAACATAACATTGGGAGATAAAAGGTGGAAGAAGAAGATAGATATTTTTGCAACATGTCACAAATGTCATCATCAACATAACATTGGGAGATAAAAGGTGGAAGAAGAAGATGGATATTGTTGAAACATGTCACAAATGTCATCATCAACATAACATTGAGAGATAAAAGGTGGAAGAAGAAGATAGATATTGTTGCAACATGTCACAAATGTCATCATCAACATAACATTGGGAGATAAAAGGTGGAAGAAGAAGATGGATATTGTTGCAACATGTCACAAATGTCATCATCAACATAACATTGGGAGATAAAAGGTGGAAGAAGAAGATAGATATTGTTGCAACATGTCACAAATGTCATCATCAACATAACATTGGGAGATAAAAGGAGGAAGAAGAAGATAAGATATTGTTGCAACTGTCATGGAACGGCTGAGAATTCACCTGGTAAAACTCCCAAAGTACAGTTCCCGAGTTCCTGCAAGCTTCCCAAAAGTCAAGTTTCCATTTTCGTCAGCCTAGAACAGCCGACCTAGTCTAAGGGATACAACTGAGGTGGCCCTTGACTTCTAAACGATTCGGGTGAGTGATGCTCAACCCAACCAGATCCGGTAAACGCATGCGCAATAACCTTCTCAGAACAAAGACAGGCTCAGTTGAGATCCGGCCTTGCCAGAGAGAAGTTGTGTTGGGACGACTGTGTTAATTCATAAAAAGGAAAGAGGATGCCGTGTCTTGCTGTTTGTTGAAGAAAACTGACATAACGTCCAGTGTTGGGAAGGGAGCTCCTCAATTCTGAATGCACAGTTTGTCTTAAGGTACGTTAAACATATTTAGATAAATAATGTGTGTCGATACCGCGTTGACCCGAAGCTGTTCGACCACATGTACCGCCCGGCGCACAAAGGTCAGTCAGGGGTGAACATGTGGGCTTGTGTTTTAACTCAACACTGCAGGCTAGTTGAACACGATGGAGTGTAGGCCTGTTTTGTACGTTACAATTGTACAAGTGGGTGAATGCGTGTTATCGCCGCTACAAGTAGTTAGGGAAAATTAGGACAGGCCCAATAGTGTTAGTAGTCCGAGTTCACTCCTGGGCGGCCTTAGAACTCTAGCATAGTTCTCACAACCGGAAGTTGGCGAAGGCGTTGTAGAACATAGGTCGAGTAGGGTATCAGGGAACTCGGCCGAACTAGACGAAACCTATGCGATGGTCGCAGGATGTGTCGAAGGTCATTCGACGGACATTGCGGGTGTCGAAGTTCGAATTCTTTGGTGTGGCGACCACTGGCTTTGCTGGGCTTTCCTCTTACTCTTGATGTTATTGGTTGCCGTAACGGAATACCATCTTAATATACAGTTGGTTCCCGAGAGGTTGACACTGAAGAAACTGGGGGGATGCGACAGAGCTGGCCACAGCCAGCTGAACACCGTTCCAAATGCTCTGACCCTAACTAGGGGAGGAGGGAACGGGATGTAGACTTCCGCTACAGGGGGATTTCCCTGTATAATCTATTAATTTCCTGGATCGAATCTTGAGCTCCGGGAAACCTAGTGTATAGTGGGTACTCATAAAAGAGAACCAGGGAGAGGGTGCTACCTCCGAGGGAGGAGAATTGGGTTGCCACCGGCCCTCCTTCAGGGCCATTATGTCTCTAGGTACTTTTAACCTACTAACCTGGTGTATGGTGTCATTGGAAGTCTTTTCAGGGCGGAATGAGTTCGCAGACATCCAGACTAGATACACAGCCCTACCCTAGACTGGATCGAGAAGGAGGACGGTTCAGCCAACACTTGTTAGGACCCAGACCTAGTTCATCTTCGGCAGTGGATCCTGGTCTATGAAGCTGCCGGCCGTGTCATGGCGACACCGGCCTATGCTGAGTACACTTAGGTAGCGTGTAACCCTGGTGGTAAGTCTGAGTCACGATATTCACACATGGTGTTGTCTTTGGCAGGTTCTATCTTGTGAGAGACCTAATTGCCGGGACCAGAGAGAGATGACGGAGTGACAGTGGTAGCATTGCTAGCTTACATGCGTGACGGGAGGTGACGCTTCTACACAGCACCACATCACAGTGACGTCTCCACTCCACCACAGGCCAGTCCCCGTCGTCGGCCTTTAAAGTGATCTTCAGTCAGTCCACCTGGTATTATGATGTCTACGCAGGGGCGAGTATATTGTCCTCGTATATGTGAACATTCTGACATTGTGACCCATTAGCCCAACTATTAGGGTAGAACTACATTACCCTGTACGTCAGGATGACCTGGTTTTTCTGGAACAGGCTGACACTTCATGATATGAAGTTTGGTGACATTAGCTACAGGGTCACCGGCTACAGAGATTTCTTGTGAGTGAAAGTGAAAGAGGCTACTTAATCCTAGCCCATGACTGTTACCAACTCCAAGTGCTTATATAGGACTGGTGATAGGAATCTTGATAACTACAGGGGTCAGTAGCTATTTCAGCCGCTTTACCAGTGAACCTTTCGGTGATTGGCCTCAAGGACTTCTACTGAGAGGTTATTTGGACGTCATCACGTACCCGAGCAACACGGAGTCACCCCATCTATCCTACATTGAGTCCAGCTGAGTCTACACCTAGCTAGAGACACCCGACACTGTGTGAAAGATGAGTGACCTCTTTAGCCATGTGGTATCGTGCTCTGTGTACCGTGATGAGTAAGACGGCCTGAGGTTAATCCAGATAGCCATATCTTCTATCTCCTGGCGGTTGCCAGGATTCTCTCATGGACATTTTCATTGTTGTCATTCATCTTGTACATTATACCATCTAGTCAGTATGTGTAGATACCAGAGTTGTGTCATCTGTTCTGGATGCGAGGTGAAATAGGTATAGTCCAGCGGATGATAGTGAGAGAGACAGGAATCCACGGGCTGGTGGGGTCTGTAGACTGAGATTGATCTTATTCCCAGAGTGCCTCTATCCCATTATTAAGGTGTGATAGTATCCTCCCCTCACCCAAGGGAATACGACATTATTTTGGGGTTCGTCCGGGATATTGATGAGACAGCTCTGGTGATTATGGTTAGGACCTTTCATTCCTAGTATCTCTTTCAGGTCTACATAGATCTTTGGTCCTGTTTCTTCTCTTGGCAAAGACAGATTGACTTGTGGTGTGTTGTGACGTCATTTATAGATTAGATAGATTAGATTGGTGTATTGCATATCTATATATTGCATTATTTACCTATCACTCACACTACTAACATATACTCTCTAATTATGGCATCCACCAAATTAAATGTGGATGAAGTGCGGGCAACAGGCGAAGGAATGGGCCTGACCGGCACTGCACTATATAGAGTATATACAAGGGGTTGAGAGAGACTTCCATCAGGAGGAGAGAGAGAGAAGACAGCAAGAAGCGGAGGATCGAAGGATGGCCTTGAAGTTGAAGAAGTTCGAAACCGAACAAGCCGCTAAGAGGTTCGAAGCCGAACAAACTGCTAAGAAGTTCGAAGCCGAACAAGCCGCTAAGAAGTTCGAAGCCGAGCAAGCCGCTAAGAAGTTCGAAGCCGAACAAGAGGCTCAAAAGTGAGAGCATGAGTACCGCATGCGAGAACTCGAGCTCAGGGCACAATCAAGTAGGGATACTGAAGGAGCAGTAGGAGGGTCTTCACTCCCTGGTTCACCTACCTTAGGTCGACATGGTTATCTTGCCATGACGTTTCCTTTACCGATTTTTGAGGAAGATTAGGAAAAGATAGATCAGTTCTTACAGAAATTCGAGGCTATGTCTGTCGCCATGGGTCTCAACCGAGACAAGTGGTGTCTGAAACTGTCCCAGGGGTTGCGCGGAACCGCTTACAAGGTCTACTCGTGTTTACCAGCGGGACACGAGAATAATTATGCCGAACTGAAGGCCACGCTGCTGAAACAGTTCGAGATGACGTCGCATACTTACCGCAAAAAGTTTCAAGCAGCGACACGAGAACCGGGTGAGTTATTTGCTGCATACGGCGAGCGTCTTAGATCCTACCTCCATACATGGATGGACTTACCGCAGTTCGCACACGATTACGAGTCTTGAAGAACTGATGATCGTCGACCAGATGCGGAAGCATATGTCGAAACCGCTCAAAGAGTTCTTGGGAGAACAAGGGGTGGAAAGATTAGAGGTATTAGCCAGAATGGCAGAACGATTCATCGAGGTGCATGGGGAAGGTGAGGAAACCCATCCCTCCATGGGTAAAAGTCAGGACAAGGCTGACAAAAAGAAACTGAGAAACTCTCATGCCAAGAAGGTAGAACCTTATGAGAAATCCTCTGACCAGAGTCCAGAGAAGTCGAAGGATGGGAGCAAGAGCCCACATAACTCTCCACCGAAACGGAAGTGGAGTGAGAAGTGGTGTTCGATTTGCAAGTCACCCTCGCATAATACAAGGGACTGCAGATCGAAGGCTAAGAGCTCACACTTCGCGGCCTGCCTTGTGGCTCCAAAGGCAGTTGCTACCGAAAAGGTTGAGGTCGTTAAAGAGACTCTGGATCAAGAGAAGCCACCTGTGGTTGAACTGATCGAAGTCAACGGCCAGCAGGTTGAGTGTCTCTATGACACAGGCCTAGACGGGGAAGCCGTCATTGCCGCCAGTCTAGTGAGGCCAGATCAACTCACTGGGGAGAGCATCGAGATACAGCCGGCTATGAAGAGTGCTGTAGCCATGACATTACCAATCACTAACATAGAGATTAGGTCTAGATACGTCACGGGCATCATTCCAGCTGCGGTATTACTTGATCCCCTATATCCCGTGATCCTGGGGAATAAATATGTATTTCTAGGAATGCCAAAGGACCCAATCCACCTAGGCGACATACATACATACCTGCGCCCACACAGGGAAAGACGAGGCAAACGCAACCAGCTCGAAAACCCAGCTAGGGGGGTTGCGCACTGCCCAGAGCGAAGACGCGACACTACGTCCTTGCTACAAGAAGCTGCAGGAAAGTGCTGACCCACCGCAACGGGGCCAGTACTATCTGAAGAATCAGCTGCTCTACCGGAGATCCGGAAGGGGAGATGAACTGCACGGGCAGTTGGTGGTCCTGACGGACTACCGTCTCCCAATTCTTCAGAGGGGACACCATATCTGGTAGTAATCTATCCGGGAATGGACATATGGGTGTCAGAGCGACGCTGCAGCAGATTTTCGGTCATTATTACTGGCCAGGAATGACTGGCGATGTACGCCGGTTAGTAAAGTCATGCCCAGAGTGCCAGAAGGCTGCACCCACGAAGTGGACTAAGACTAGATTAGGTCTTAAGGTGGGAGATAGAATATTATTGTGGGGTCCAGGCAGGACCAATATGCTCGAGGTAGGATGGCAAGGACCTTTTCCCGTGGTCAGGGTAGTGTCCAAGACCAACTACGAGATCCGGATCGGGGGAATTTTGAGAATTTTCCATGCAAATCTCCTGCGGAAAAACGAGGAGAGGTCCGGTGACACATCTCTGCACCTGTCGGCGATGTCAGTCACTAATAACCGAGTTCGGAAGGGGTGGGTAATGTCGGATTCAGCGCGAGATACCCTGGACTCCGACCGACGATCGGCTGACTGGCCCCGCTATCGAAAAAGATGGCCAGGGAAAACCGAGTCCAGAGGGTTTTGGGAAGACTATACCGTCCATCGAGAACAAGACCGCAGATCCCGAGACATGTGTGTAGGGAGACATAGCGGTAGTGACGACACTGGTACCGTCGGGAAGGGAAGATCCATTGGTATTGCACCCCGTTGCGTACACAAGTCGGAAGGTCGTCAGGCCGAACGTAAGGACTTGACGGGCAGACACGGTTCTCGATCACGGATATGAGACGGGCTGTCCAAGTTACAGCCCAAATGGATAGGGAAGTTGTATCATTGAGGGTACGGGCAGACCATCAACCATTGATGGTCTTGGCCACCTCCCATAAGCTCAACACGTGTTTGATGCGTTGGTCGTTGTGGCTTCAGCCCTACACCTTTAAGGTGGAATACATTCCCGGTAAAGAGAATGATGGGGCTGACTTTCTGTCTAGGCATCCCGTCCCAGAGGCAGAGGACGAGTTTACTAGGAGTGAATATCCAGCAGAAGACAGTCGATGCATTCAACTTTCTTAAGAGGGGGCCTATGTCATGGAACGGCTGAGAATTCACCTGGTAAAACTCCCAAAAGTACAGTTCCCGAGTTCCTGCAAGCTTCCCAAAAGTCAAGTTCCCCATTTTCGTCAGCCTAGAACAGCCGACCTAGTCTAAGGGATACAACCGAGGTAATAATGTACCCCATGCAAGGGCGATTGGTGGCCCTTGACTTCTAAACGATTCGGGTGAGTGATGCTCAACCCAACCAGATCCGGTAAACGCATGCACAATAACCTTCTCAGAACAAAGACAGGCTCAGTTGAGATCCGGCCTTGCCAGAGAGAAGTTGTGTTGGGACGACTGTGTTAATTCGTAAAAAGGAAAGAGGATGCCGTGTCTTGCTGTTTCTTGAAGAAAACTGAAAGAGGCTACTTAATCCTAGCCCTGGACTGTTGCCCACTCCAAGTGCTTATATAGGACTGGTGATAGGAATCTTGATAACTACAGGGGTCAGTAGCTATTTCAGTGACTTGAACTGTGTTATAGGGTTGCTTCCACTGACATTTATATATCACCCGCTTTACCAGTGAACCTTTCGGTGATTGGCCTCAGGGACTTCTACTGAGAGGTTATTCGGACGTCATCAAGTACCCGAGCAACACGGAGTCACCCCATCTATCCTACATTGAGTCCAGCTGAGTCTACACCTAGCTAGAGACGCCCGACACTGTGTGAAAGATGAGTGACCTCTTTAGCCATGTGGTATCGTGCTCTGTGTACCATGATGAGTAAGACGGCCTGAGGTTAATCCAGATAGCCATATCTTCTATCTCCTGGCGGTTGCCAGGATGATCTCTCATGGACATTTTCATTGTTGTCATTCATCTCGTACATTATACCATCTAGTCAGTATGTGTAGATACCAGAGTTGTGTCATCTGTTCTGGATGCGAGGTGAAATAGGTATAGTCCAGCGGTTGATAGTGAGTGAGACAGGAATCCACGGGCTGGTGGGGTCTGTAGACTGAGATTGATCTTATTCCCAGAGTGCCTCTGTCCCATTATTAAGGTGTGATAGTATCCTCCCCTCACCCCAAGGGAATACTACGACAGCAACATGTCACAAATGTCATCATCAACATAACATTGGGAGATAAAAGGTGGAAGAAGAAGATAGATATTCTTGCAACATGTCACAAATGTCATCATCAACATAACATTAGGAGATAAAAGGTGAAAGAAGAAGATAGATATTGTTGCAACATGTCACAAATGTCATCATCAACATAACATTGGGAGATAAAAGGTGGAAGAAGAAGATGGATATTGTTGCAACATGTCACAAATGTCATCATCAACATAACATTAGGAGATAAAAGGTGGAAGAAGAAGATATTGTTGCAATATGTCACAAATTGCATCATGAACATAACAGATTAGCTTATCATTATAAGGCCATAATATCAGAATTATATAAACAAGAATAACTCGCCAAAAACTGAATGACTCAGTCATGACCATTTCTCCAGTTATTCCAAATGTCCAGATTTTACCATTGGTAACATTTTGTAATTATACCCTGTTCTGTACCCCTGTGAGGATGATAAGAAAAACACTGTGAGTTGTTTTTGTTATATCATGTTTTCAATATAAAAAGTACTTCCTCTCTCATTGTGTATCTAGAATACTGATTATCTGATCATCTGCTATTAATGTTTCTGGATAACAGCTTCACAATTCTGCTACTTGTTTTCATTTTAAGCAATTGGGGAATTGAAATGAAAACCCTATTTTTTTATTTTTTTTTTTCTTGGGGGGAGTTCTTGGGGGTTAATATATTCTGGGGAAAAAAAAAGGGTAAAGAACAAATGCATAGTATTTTTGAAGTAGTCACCACTGCATTCAATGCAAGTTCTCCAACACCGATAAAGTGCTTGGATTCCTGTAGAAAAAAATTTTCTTGGTCACTATTCGGTGTGCCTGACCCGGTCATGAACAGTCGGTCACAGAAGTCATGCCATTTTGAAACTTCCTACGCCAATGATACACTTTCTGGACTGACAGGCATGCATCACCATAATGAACATTCATTCACCGATGAATTTCTATAGGTTTCACCCCTTCACTGATCAAAAAATGGATAACAGGACGCTGCTACTCTTTGATGCATGTCAAAAGTGAGGCGGCCATCTATAAACTCTTCTTATGACATCACCATGTCCATCTGCAGCATGATATCAAGTGTTTAACACTCTTGATATCCTTACCAACAATACTGATAGGTTACAAGGCAATGGCAAAGTTATTGTAATTTCTATAACACTTTTAAGGTTTTCATTTGAAGCCCCTTCGTATATAAGTAATGGGTCTGTTTTAGCTAATGTGATGCTGATTTTATATCAGTAATGAGAATAACATTTTCATTTTTTAAATTTTTTAATTATCTCTTGGAATCTCTGAAACATCCAAGTAATATGCTAACACTATATATATATATTAGGGACGTTCATTAGAAACCCGTTCCAATGGCTTTATTACAAAAGCATGAAAGAAACATTAAGAGGTGTGGTAGAATTAAACAAAGCATTCATTTTGAATGAATTATGCACCATGGGTTGGTCAGAAGAAGTCACCATAGACATTCAGGCAAGCATCCCTTTGCTTAGGTAGGCAGCGAATGCCATCCGCAAAACAGGATTGTGGCTGCTCACTGAACCAAGTGTTTACCGCTTTCATCACGTCTGCATCTGTGTGAAATCGTTGCCCCTTGAGAGCTGTTTTTAGAGGTCCGAACAAATGAAAATCACATGGTGACAAATTAGGATTATAGGCTGGATGTTGCAGAATTTCCCACTTCTTCCTTGCTAATGCTTCCTGCACAATCTTTGCGACATGCGGAAGAGCATTATCGTGCAACAAAATCACACCGGGAGAAAGCATGCCGGGTTGTTTATTCTTGATGGCTTTTTGCAGCTTGCCTAGTGTTTGCAAGTAGTGGGTAGAGTTAATGTTGACACCAGGTTCTTTAAAGTTGGCCACCAATAGCCCTTCATGGTCAGAAAATGCGCCTAGCATAACCTTACCAGTGGAGACCTGTAACTTGAATTTTTGGGCTTTTGGTGATCCAGCATGCTTCCATTGCATGCTCTCTCTTTTGCTGCTCGGCTCAAAGTGGTGACACCAGGATTCATCGCCTGCCACTATGCAGAAGAGAAATGCATCACCCTCCACTCTGTAACACAGCAAGTGGTTCAAACACCATCCCATGCATTCCTATTTTTGGTGGTCGGTCAACATCTTGGTACCCACTGTGAACACACCTTCCAATATTGCAGTTTATTATGAACGACCTTTTGAATTGTCCCTATTGATACATCAAATTCTTTCGCTAGCGAACGTGTGCTTCGACAACAGTTCATCTGTACTGCTGCATCAATTTTGGTGATGGTTTTTTTTTCTGTTACAATATGCGCTTGACCCGGCCGTCGAAGATCTATCGTGAACTGACGTCCTTTCCGAAACATTCATGCCCAGTCTGTCACTGTTGTCTTCGACACACATTTGTTACCATCCGCTGCCTGCATTCTTCGATGAATGTCCACTGGTCGACATCCTTCAAATTAAAGAAATTTAATCACCGCTCTTTGAGCTTCATTGGATGGATTTTGGATCAACCCGGCCATTTTCTCAATGGTCAGAAAAAAAACCTATGCATCATGGGACGATAAGCACATGCTCTTTTATTCATTGGTCAGTACTTATCACATGACTATGACATGATCATGTTCAACGTACACAATTATGCGCTGTGCGGCACGGACAGATTTCAAATGAAAGCCCCATATATATATATATAGAGGGAGGGAGGGAGGGAGGGAGAGAGGGAGGGAGGGGGGGGAGGAAGGGGAGGGAGGGAGGGAGGGAGGGAGGGAGGGAGAGGGGGGAGAGAGAGAGAGAGAGAGAGAGAGAGAGAGAGAGAGAGAGAGAGAGAGAGAGAGAGAGAGAGAGAGAGAGAGAGAGAGAGAGAGAGAGAGAGAGAGAGGAATTTACGTACAATTTTCCTAACAGGTAACATATTTCTTTGTCACTAAACAGACGAAGGTTGTTTTCCAACACTCGTATTTCATCACGTTGACAACTGAAGTAAGTGCTGTACAGGGAATCAGTAAGGAACATGGAAATACAGGGAAAATAATTTTACAAAGCTTAAAGAGATGGCAAATGACACGAGGACTTTATGTGAGCAAGTTCAGAGCTTATGCCCCATAGGACATTTAAAGGGGTTTGAAGGCACGAGGACTTCCTTGCACCGGGTTTTATCACAAATGACTAAGTCATTTTTTTTTTCAGAACAGCCTGCTGAAAGCGTTACACAGAGCATGAACTCCAAATTCCAGCAACAACCCCCAGGGGTATAAAAAAAACTGCACTTGTGAACCAAGTGACAGGGTTTTTAAACAAAACCCACGAACACAATACGGACTTGACTATTTTGCCACAGAGGCCACCCCTGTGGGATGTCAAAAAGCTGGACTACAGGAAATCTTCGCTGTCAGAAGTCCAATTAAATTACAACTAGTACTAATAATAATAATAACAATAATAATAATAATATACAACACTCACCAAATTATCCAGTGCCCTCATCATGGCCTCAAATTCTAATTCTCCTGCCTTCCATTCAGATCTTACACCGTCTGCATTTATTATGTCTTGTTTATTTCCATTGCTGGCATAGCCTCTTGCCTCCTTATTAGGTAACACAACATTGTCCAGGCCTATTCCTACAGCCCTTATCTGTCATTTGAAATGGAAAAGTATACTCTTTTACTTTATTTTTAAGTATGCACCTTGCATTGGTTTACATACAATGGTATGAGTGTCTCTCGTTTAGAAAGCGATGGCAAACTACTGAAAGTAAACTTGCCAAGAAATAAAAAACAGCCACAAATTGCTGGGGTTGACTGTAATGTCCTGTAAAGGATATGCAACTAACTTATTTTATGTGGCATCTGTAGCTAAGGTTGTTTTTTTTTTCTCATATCCTTTACAGGACATCACTATCAACACCAGCATTTTACCGCTGTTGTTGATTTCTTGGCAAGATTACGCTCAGTAGTTTGCCATTGCTTTCTGAGCAGCTAAGGTATAGTGAACAAAATTCACAATCCTGCATAACAGGTTTGAAATCAGCTGCAGGCGAATTGGAAGCAGACCAGCTTGTGTTGATTTTTAACAATGGAATGAGCATCAGTCATACAGAAAGCAATTCAGAACTTGCTGAGTACATCACAAACAGCCAAAAAATGCTGGGGTTGATTACAATGCCCTGTAAAGGACATGCAACTAACTAGGTATGATAGTACTTTCGAACATCATGTAGAGAATAAAGTTAACACAATATGAGGTCTAAAACAGAAAATAATGTATGTGGGTAAGATCGAGGGCAAGAGAAAAACTGCATCACACAAGCATGTGAGGAGGACACTGAGGCACAGACTTATGCTGAGCTGAAGAGTTGTAATGGTGGGATATGATCGGATGACTTCAGCACCAGTCTTTGGATTCATTGTCCTCATGAATGAGTGAAATGTGTTTGTGTATACTGCTGAAAGGAATTGAGAGCCTATGTTCTACTGGGAGATGAAAGTAGGGAGAGGAAAAGACAAAGTAGAGAGAGGAGAATAAAAAGAAGGAGGAGGAGGATAGAGGAGGGTGACAAGGAGCAGGGAGTAAATGACGAGGAGACTAAAGAGGAGAAAGGAGTAGAAGAAGGTGAAGGAGGAGTAAAAGGAGAAAGGAGAAGGTTGAGGAGGAAGAACAGAAACAGAACTCATGAGCAGTAAGTGCAAGACGCGGGAGCTGTCTACCATATTAGGGAGAACTGCTGTGCTTCTCATTCAGTCTCATTCATAGCACGCAAAGTTTTGTAGTCAAGCCAAGGCAGGTTTCATCACAGGCAGACTATGGTTGATCCTGCCTTTGTTCACCAGTCTGTCTTTTCATGATGCCCCATTTAGAGATGAAGCAAAGTCTTGTTAGGATGAGACTCTACCTTGCCACATCAGCATTCCCACATCCCATAGAACTAGTGGCTCTCTTCCTTTCTTGGCAAATGAAACTTACTTTTAATAAGAAAACTGCAACATTCTGTAAAGGATAAGGAAGTAACTTTTTGAGTACTATACAGACTCTCTACTCACTCCCTTCTCAGCCAGTCTTTCCAGATATGGCTACTCCATCTGTTCAGCTGGACTTTCCATCCAATATCAGAGTCTTTATCATAAACTAGCTCGCATGGTCGAATGGGTAAGAACGCATGTTCTTAAACATCCATTGTGCTATTGCCGAGGTTAGTGGTTCAACCCCTACACCGGACAGCTGGACTAAAATTTTGACCTGTCGTCCTTGACTTGAGGATGTAAATTACAAGTACCTCCAAAGTCGGATGGGTTCACCTGATGGCGAGGGACTCTGTTAATAGGGAAAGCTAATCCACAAGCAAAATTCAGTCCATCACTACTATAAATAGTGTGTATGGACTATGCTTGAGTTCAAAGCGAGCAAATGCCAAAAAAAAATAAATAAAAAATAAACTAGCTCTCTGGTGGGCTGTGATAAGAGTGAGGACATCTACATGACAATGCTAATGATTTGTGAACCTACTTTGGATACACATACCTGAGCCTCACAAGCTGCCACCAAGTTACATAACAAATGAAAGGTCTCCTCTATTGTCTCCCCACAGACTGCTATTCCATGGTTGCGCAGGATCAAAACCTGTTGTTGCCAGAAGACACACAAGAGAGTCAGGCTGTCATGTTTAACCAATGTTATCAGCATCCAAGTAATTTTAATCTTTTGTGTAGTGATTTCAGTATCAAAGTCACTGAATTGGGACAAAGCTGTAATTTTAAATACTTGTGTAGTGATTGCAATATAAAGGTCATTGAAATGGGACAAAGCTGTATTAACACAAACTCTTTCTGTTTAGTTTAGTTTAGTTTAGTTTAGTCGTTGGATCAACATCACGGCACACGGTTTAATCCATAAGTGCTCCGTTTTCCTCCTATCTCAGACCTGAGTCTGGAGAAACTCAGCTCAATGCACGAACTCCGTAGCATCGGCGAAGATCCTGAAATATTTGGGTAGATTTTTAACTCGAAATTTTGCCCAGGCAGCGCCGTTAGGCTACTCTTTTTCGATTTCCAACTGCCAAGGGATTTTTTACGTGCGCAACAATACACACGGGCGTCCGATCTCACTACCCAGAGACCAGGGGAAATTTTATTACTGGAAGTCCAGGTGGATTTTTTAAAAATAAATCCCGGTCCTCACCGGGGCTCTTCCTGTTTGCACAAAACAGGCTGTAACCGATTAATTGCTAACTTTCAGTATACAACTGATGAAATGTAGCAAAATATGTCAGGCAATAAATCGTGAAGCAAATTGTTTGAGGTTTCTGTGTTTAAATTCACTAAGGGAATACATTGTTAAGAAGGAGATAGTTGAGAAAAAGAAGATGGAGGAGGGGCATGTAAACACATAATGCCCTTTTCCTCAAAATCTAATATTTTCTTAAAAAAGATTCAAGCAATAACATCAGAATAATTAGAGATATTTCTCTCTCATAAAAAAAATCTTATAGAACCAATGATACTAACCTTGTTGGTAGGCCCTAAGTTCTTCACCAGCAATGCTTTCTCCTTCTCACTTATGAGGATACCATGGTAATCATGGTAGCCGACATTACCACAGACAAGAGATTCCTCACTAACAGGAAGCAGGCCGCACTTCATGGCTGAAACCTGGAAGGTGTCAGTACTAAATTTGTTATCTATGGTAAAGGATTCACTGCACATTTCGTAGTTGAAACCTGGAAGATTTCAGTAATAAATTTGTTATCTATGGTAAGAGATTCACTGCACATTTCGTAGTTGAAACCTGGAAGATTTCAAAAGAGATATGTTATGTATGGTAAAGGATTCACTGCACATTTTGTAGTAGAAACCTGGATTATTTCATACGAGATATGTTTTCTATAGTAAAAGATTCACTTTATTAATAGAAGCAGACCCATGTTTCAGAGTTGAAACCTGGAATATTTAACACTAGATTAGCTTTCTGTGGTAAAAGATTTGTTTCATTAAAGAAAGCAAACCACATTTCAGCGGGTATGTTAGCGAAGTTGATAGCGAACTGTGCTGATAATGTCATGAGTATAGTCAACAGCCGGGCTCATCGCCTGTGACAGTGAGGGAACGATTGGCCATCTATTCTTCCATTTATTCAGACATGTAAAATGTGATGACGCTCTCACATCACAGATCCTTAGAAGGGGACTGCTTCGAGACAAATGTTTTAAACCACATTTCATGACTTCTGTCACCTAGAAGATTTCAGTGCTGAATTGGTTTATGGTAAAATAATTCACTTCACAAACAGAAGCAGACTATGTTTTACACAGTTGTAACCTGGGAGATTTAATACTAGTTTTATTATCTATGGAAAGGATTTACTTCACTAATAGAAGCAGACACATTTCAGAATCATCAGCTTCACAAAAAGAAGGACCAGATTCGTTTTCTGTTGTAAAAAAATTCACTTCACTAACAGAAGCAGACCAATTTTCAATGCTGAAATTTCATACCTGAAAACAATGTAAACATTAAATTAATTATGTGGTTTTTGGTGTGTTTTTTTGCGCTCACTCGCTTTGAACTCAAGCGTAGTCCTTACACACTACTTCTAGTGCGCTGGACTGAATTGATTTTTTTTTTGTAATGTTGCACATCCTGTATTGGACGTTGCAGTCAACACCAGCATTTTTCAGCTGCTGTTGATGTACTAGGCAAGTTTTACGTTCAGTAGTTTGCCATTGCTTTCTGAACGACCGGCTCACATACCCCTGTAAGTTACCAGCGCAGCGTGAACCACTGCCGATTCTCGCAGCTGCTGTTTTCCCCCACGTGGATATACGGGATTACGAACAATGTTGTTAACCCCTTGGCCAGGGAGACCGGCGCATTTGGATTAGCTTTCCCTATTAACAGTGTCCCTCCCCATAAGGCGAACCCAATCCGACTTCAGAGGTACTTGTAATTTATGTCCGCAAGTCAAGGACGATAGGTCAACATTTTAGTCCAACTGCCCGGTGTAGGGAGCTTGGCATCAGCACATTGGATGTTTAAGAACACGCATTTGTATCCATTTGGCCATGCTGACTGTTATGTTTAGTAAAAAGTTCACTTCACTGATAGAAGTCAATATTAGTTATCTATGGTAATAAATTCACTTCATTGATAGAAGCAGGTCACATTTCATTGCAGAAATCTACATGATGTTGCCTAGGTTTGTTTGGTAAAGGTAGTCCCATAGTGATACTGTCATTGGGGTGTGAAGTGTTAGACCTTCACATATTCTAGGTTATGCAGTATGTAGCCAGGTAGCAGTTCTTTCCTTCCAAAACGATTTCCAGAAAATAACTGTATGGTACCTATTACGAGGGTAAGTTAATAAGTCAGTCACAAATGGCTGTAGAAAAATAACTATATATAACAACTAGAAACCATTTTATTTTTATACATACATTGTCCCTTTATTTCTCAACATAATTTCCACCAACATTGATGCATTTATCCCATCGTTTTATCAGTCCTCCCAAACCAGCTGCATAGAACTGCGTGCTTAGTTTGCATTTATCTGCCATCCCACAGAACTGTGTGACTTACTTACTGACTCGCCCTCGTAACTTTTTCTACCCAGCTGTGCATCGCTTTAGGGGCTAAGTCCACTGAAAACACACCTTGGCGGGAGACATGTCGCAAGTGACACCAAAGTTGAATGTGAAGTGAAAACGTGGTTTAGAAAACAGAGCACGCAGTTCTATGCAGCCGGTTTGGGAGGACTGATAAAACAATGGGATAAGTGCATCAATGTTGGTGTAAATTATGTTGAGAAATAAAGGGACAATGTATGTATAAAAATAAACTGGTTTCTAGTTGTTATCATATTTAGTTATTTTTCTACAGCCATTTGTAACTTACTTATTAACTTACCCTCATAGTATGAGGCTAGGTCAACTCCAGAACCATAACAGTTGGAAAATAATCCTGGCCCCAGTGGGGATTGAACCCAGACCATTATCTTAGCAAGCATGTGCTCTAACCACCATGCTACTGCAGTCCCCTAGATTTGTTATTCACTGCAATATAGTCATCTCACCTATTATAACATAAATTGTGACAAAATTGTAAAATGTCATTAAGTGTGCATACTTTGAGAACCACTGTCATAAATCAATCAGTACAGAGTCTTAAAATCAGTGCTTGACTTCATCTCGGATGAGTAGGGCAGGTGAGGAAGGACGCTAGTCACCCAACCTTATTCTGCCATGACCAATTATATGTAGCATATATAGGGGAAAAAGGTCACATGAAAACCACTAACAAGGTTGCCTGGCGCGTTCTATACATGACCTTCACACCTCTTGTGTATTCAAGATGCAGTTACAAAAGCCAGTATTACATACAATAAATGGTGATAAAAATATGTCTACAGGATCATAGATATCAGATAAAATACTGGTGATGTACTCCTCCTCTTCCTGCCACTGCTTCTGTTGCTGTTGCTGCTGCTGCTGCTGCTGCTGCTTCTTCTGCTTCTTCTTCTTCTTCTTCTTCTTCTTCTTCTTCTTCTTCTTCTTCTTCTTCTTCTTCTTCTTCTTCTTCTTCTTCTTCTTCTTTTTTCGTCTTCTCCTTTTGTTGTTCTTCTCCCCAACAAAGCAAAGGTCTTCAACCAACTCTATGTTTTTTGGATTTTGCAGCTGGAGTTTACATAAGCATAGGATAGCCCTCCTTTTATATTTCTAATGATGTGCACAGCTGGTTACAGTGCTACTATTCTTTGCTTCCCTTAGAGTCTTCTGAACACACAGATGACGCCACTTACTGTCACATTATAACTGGATAAAAACTGATACAGCCTAAGATATCTAAACTACATAATATGGGAAATAAATTCACAGGTATTGGCCGGCACTTATTCTGAGGATAGGAAAGAAGTAGAGATCAGAGGACAAACTGGACAATGTCAAAATTGGAAGCAATAGGCACATCAGGATTCAAACCTGCTGCCTTCAAATGATTACAGCACTTCACTTAAGGAACTAGTGTAGTTTCATGCATTACCAACTAGACATCCATGCATCAAAGTAAAGCAGGTAACAGCAAGAAGCAGATGGAGTGAGAATGTTTGCTTCACACATCGCTGGAAACGTGTGTGATCCTTAGTAAGGCTTGGTGTACTAGCCTGTACATTTCGTGGCAACTGCCTGGGCAGGCAGCCATTACTGTTCAGCTCAGAAAACACAAACTCTCCCGGCACACACAGCAATACTACAGGAAACCATAATGAAAACAAATGTACAATTGATATCCAAACCTATTGTACGAGAGAGCTTCAAATGAAAACCTTAAAAGTGTGATAGAAATTTTACAATAACCATGACATTTTCTTGTAACCTGTCAATAATGTTGTTAAGGATGACAAGAGTCTTAAGCGTGTGACATTATGATGCAGACAGACACGGTGACAACATAAGGACAGTTTAAAGATGGTCACCCCACTTTTGACATGCACCAAAGATGAGCAGTGTTCTGTTATCCATATGCATGTCAGTCCAGCTAGTGCATGAGTGGAGTAAGAAGTTTCAAAACGGCATGATTCTGTAACAGACTGTTCATGACCGGGTCAGGCACACCACGTAGTGACCCCCAGAGTCGACTGCAGCCATTGAAGGTCTCTTACAGGGAAACTGCTGATTAGTGAGTGACATTGCCGCACATCTTGACATCAGTCAAGGTTCAGCCCCAAGTGATTTCCACTTGTTTGGACTACTCAAAGAGTCACTCGGAGGAAAGACCTTTAGGTCCAATGAAGAGGTACAGCAGGTGGTGCATGAGTGGTTACACATACGATCAAGAGAATTTTATTCAATAGGAATCCAAGCATGTTATCGGTGCTGGAGGACTTGCATTGAACGTAGTGTTGACTACATCGAAAAATGATACATATTTTTCTTTACTTTTTCAGAATATATTCACCCAAAACAAACATTTAAGGTTTTCATTTGAAGCCCCCTGATATTTGTTGTCTTTTAATGAATTTGAGACATGATGTTTTGCCTATCATTTCTGATGTTGTCGTTTTGCATTCTGCCTAAATAATAATAGATACTACAGTTATGGGACTCACAGTAGCATAATGGTTAGTGCATTTACCTGCCAACACAGTGGACTGGGTTCAATCCTCAGCACAGGCTGATTATTTTTTCTGACCAGCTTGGCTGCTGGATCAGCCCATCCTCCCAAAAAATTGGTACTAGACAATTTTAGATAGCCCTAGACAGTGGCTTAGAGGAATGACATAGCCCTAGACAGTGGCTTAGAGGAATGACATAGCCCTAGACAGTGGCTTAGAGGAATGACATACTGTAGCGTAGCGTCAGCTACGATGATAAGGATTCTATCAAAGTTGGCTGCGGATAGACTTTCTAAGAATAGAAAATAAGTCACTGGAGAAGACAAGACTGAATAGCTCGTAATTCTAGACGGAGTAAAGGTCCCAGAACAAGTCTAAACTTCTGACAGTGTTCAGGCAGACAGGAATGGCGTACAACTATACTTGTATGAGAAAGACAGTCTGCCAAGGTTGTCTAGCTACGTGCCTGAAATAAAAAGCTCGAGCCCCCAAACTCTAATCACTCTCACCGACACGGAGAAAGACAGAGTAAAATATTTAAAAGAGACAAGCTTTCGTATCTTCTCACTCTTCTATGACTAAGGTTACTAAGTAAGGTAACAACTAGCTGTCGTAAATTTTAGACACTAACAATGTTGCATTTTAATCATAGAGGTAATTTTGGACTGAACTATGTAGATGGTGGTGGTGGTGGCCAAAGGTAAGTTTGGCCACTTATCTTTTCTTCTGCTCCTTTGATTTGCACAGTGAGTGTAAACCCTATTGAGTAGGCATAAGTGAGATGGTGGTAAGTGATGCTTCACAATGAGTCACACAGGTTGGCGCATCTAAAGCTTGGCGCTGAAGGTGTCAAATCCTTCTAATCTTCTGACCACACTTGGGTACGAAAACTGCTCTAGGAATCTCTCTAATATATCTAAATATATTTATGGCCGTAATACGCGCCAAAGATAAAACTCTTAACACTTTATAAGTATTTTCTAAGAGCCTAGTGACTAGCAGATGTTTCTACACCGACGTCTGGATTGCAAAAGGCCGAGTTTCGCTATCTTGCCCCTGACCGGAAGTGGTCGTGCCAGGGAGTTCGTTGTCGTAATTTCTCCGACCAAATTGTGAAATAGTCGTGACCAAATTGTGAAATAGTCGTAGCCAAATTTATAGATTTGGCTGGTTACACTACTTTGTAAATTAAGCCTCTCCTCTTTCTAATGTAACGTATTTCTTCATATTACATTCATAACATTAAATAGGAGTTGATTTAAACTATAGACAGGTACTATCTATTCATAGATATATATAGGAATAAAAACGAATATAGATTCTTATATAATTACATAAGGGTTTTTAAGGGATTCTTCCCCAATTTAAGCAAAAGAGGATGGGGAAGCTGGAGACTTCGTCACACATACACATAACTGATCCTGAACACCACAGGCTGAGATCTGTGGAGAAACATGGCCGCTGAGCCATTTGGCAGAGCACATGTTGATGACTAGACATATGTTCACAATTGTCTGGGATGGAAGATGATGAGGAAGGGAAATGACCACCCCACCTTATATGTCATGGCCTAGAATATATGAAGGCATAACACTTCCCACCCAATGGCAGTGTATACATACAACAGTTACTGAGATGATGTGCCTGTCATCTGGACAGCTGTGTGTCCTACCTTAGACATGCAGTCGAAGACTATTTCTTTTCTCATCTGGGCCCTAAAAGAATAGCAACACTGTAACCTCTTGTGTGGGTTGTAAAAGGTGACTAAAGGGGACTGGTATAAGTCTGTTCACTTCGGACCCAAGAACAACAGCCAATATCCAACTAACTGTGAACTGGTCTAAAAGGGCTTGGGATGCGTGCCTATATTCCAATCATTCATTTATTCACTCAGTAGCAGGTCCTTTGCAGAACTTCGCTCCCATAACAACATCTGGGAAAACTTCCCGGTCATAATCAAGATATCCTGCATCCAATACACCCATCTGGAGACCATCTGCCACATCCTGTACCTATCTTCTCTTTGACTTTCCTCTTCCTCTTTTCCAGGGCATATACCCCTGCATTATTGTTCTCTCCAAACTTTGATGATTTTTCAAATGACCAAAATATTTCAATTTTCTTTGTTTTATCGTCTTCAGTAACCAATCTTTTTCAATATTCAGATTTTGTCATTTGCATGCAATTGTTCTATATTCCAAGAAGAAGGATAAAACAAGAAAAAGTTACTTACAGCAACTGCAGCTGGAGTGTGCAAATGTATTATACAATTTATGTCTGGACGACCCTCGTGGATTGCCGAATGGAGAGTAAAGCCTGCTTTATTGACACCAAACTCAGATGTCCCTTGGTCTATAATGTTCCCTGAAAGGTCAACCTTTTGAAGGGAAGAGGCTGTGATTTCATTGTACAGAAATCCAAATGGGTTGATCAGAAAGTGATTTTCTGATCCAACACGGACCTGAAAGAATAAATGTCATTTCTATAATGTGTCTCCGAGAAAAATTAAATGCTTTCGGCTTACAACATACAGATATATGAATTCTTTCAGTTTACAATACACAGATATATGAAATTTTTCAGCTTACAATACACAGATATATGAATTCTTTCAGTTTACAATACACAGATGTATGAATTCTTTCAGATTACAATACACAGATGCAAACTGAAAAAATGTTCAAGAAAATTTGCCTTTTTTTGCTCATCAAGGTCTGAAGGTTTTAACTCCATCTGCCTCAACCAGAAGCTATCCAGTTCCAATTATTACTTCCCATATCTGTATACGTGTATAGTATCAAGGAATGAATATTATTTGGCTAGCACATCCATTATGTGGAAAGTCTGTATCAAAAGCTCATTTTGTGGGCGTCAACAAAGGTGGAAAAAGTGTCCCAGTGGTGCAAAATGGAATATTGCTTGAATAGGAAATCCATTACATGGAAAGTCTGAATCAAAAGCTCAATGTGTGGGCATCATCAAAGGTGGAAAAAGCGTCCCAGTGGCACGAAATAGAATATTGCTTGAATATAAAATCCATTACGTTGAAAGTCTGAATCCCCGGGAAGGTTAATCCGGTCAACAAACGCCTGCAGAAGTCGGATGTGCGGCCTAAAGGTGCAGTATCGCAGCTCCACTGTAAACAGGCACAGTGCAATCACATCTAAAAAGACTCCGGATGAACGCAGAAGAAGAAGAAGAAGAAGAAGAAGAAGAAGAAGAAGAAGAAGAAGAAGAAGAAGAAGAAGAAGAAGAAGAAGAAGAAGCAGAAGAAGAAGAAGTATCAAAGAGTGATAACACATCTATCCGGCCAGTTGATATTCAGCTATAGTTATCACTTTCCATATCCATATCTGTACACTTGAATAGTATGAAGGAGTGATAATTTATAAATTATTATTTCCAAGGTATTTATGCTTGCATAGCAAAGCCACAATTTGCATTTCTTTCCAATTTTCATCCGTGGCAATGGCGTTGCGGATGCGATTCGTAATGTCACTTACCCAAGTTCGAAACACAGTGGCAACCGATTTGGCAGCAGACTGTGTCGCGCTGACTTTAACGTGTTGGTATGGGAGCCGGTCGTTCAGAAAGCAATGACAAATTACTGAACGTAAAAACTTGCCAAGACATCAACAACAGCAGTAAGATGCTGGTGCTGACTGCAACATCCTGTAAGGAATATTCAAATTTTTTTTTTAAAGGGGGATAAAAGCAGTCTGTATGGTTTTATTTTGGACTCTTCACGTCACAATTTTTATGAAACCTTAACACATTTTCAAAACACGATTATATACCAATGTCTGATTGCAAAAACATTTTAATGAAATAAAGTTTTAAAAAAATTTTAAAAAAAATTTTTCACTGTAAATCTGATTTTATCCATGTGCCTTGATACATGAATTTCTATACTTGCCCCACTCTTACACCACTTACTTTAACTGCGCATTTAAACACGATCCATTTCTTTGATATTACCATTACTTCTGGATTTAGCAGCACGTGAAAACTTTAAGATAATCACTAGAAACATGGGAAAACTCTCACATTCTTTTAAATTGTTGTTTATATGTTCACAGTATCAATATTTGTGTTGTATATTTCAAGTATATTTAAGCTTGAAGGATTTATCTTATTGCTTTAGTTTAGGTTGTGTGAATTCAGCAATATGTACCTGACAAGATGCATCATAATATGCCAGGCAATAAATCGTGCAATCTATTATTTGTGTCTTTGTATTCAAATTCACTATGGAAAAACAATGTTTTGAATTTATTGAAATGTTAGAACTACGTACACTTATGTGATTGAAGATGCCATGTGTCCAACCAATGAGATCAACCAGTCGGTAACAAGCTGCCAACTTGCATCTGAGCAGCTCCTCGCCTTCTGCAAACCTGCCCGATTTGGCTCCCCTCAGATCATTAATGGGAATAACAGACGCAGCTGGCCAGATAAAAACACATTTTAAAATTACACAATGATATAATTAACTTAGAGATGCAATATGTTACAATTTTAATACTTATTTATATCTGACATAACAGATATACAAAATAACAGTACTAGTGAAAAAGAAGCCCGAACTCCACTAAGTAGATCAATTTGCCACCGCACAGTTCATGCCTAATTTGTTAATGCTTAACTCAATCAGGCAACAATTAAAATCTGTTTTTAGACATCAGCTGTAACAGAGTCACAATACAGGCTTCAAACACTGCTAGCACAAATAGTATGTTTTTAAATAGCCATTAGCATAATTAGCTTTAATAAGCTCATCATATTTGAAATGATCAAATATATACAGTTAAAACATTAGGATGTGAAACTATCCAAGGATCTCTAAAGAAGCTTTCATTTTCAGAAATAATTTATCCCAACTGACATAGGCAAGCATACACATTCTTAAACTCTGATAATCTTCATGAATACACAATTATTTTGCAAAAAGTTGACACTTTTTTTTAAATGTTCGCTTGCTTTGAACTCAAGTGCAGTCCATATATGTGCTACTACTTTGTGTGCACTGGACTAATTTTTGAGTGTGGATTAGCTTTCCCTGTTACCAGTGCCCCTCGCCATCAGGCAAATCCACTCCCAACTTCTGAGGTACTTGTAATTTACGTCCCCACATCAAGGTCGAGAAGTCAATATTATAGTCCAATTGACCAGTGTAGGGGTGGAGCGTGCACTCTTATCCATTTGGCCATGCTGACCTCCAAGCAGTGGACATGAAAGGCTAAATCAGGTTGCACACTGTGTGATGTTTTTTCGAGGTAGCCCCCTGGACTGCTATTTTTTGTAATGATTGGATACTTGACTGGACACCCAGGTTGACCCAGGGTAAAATGAATACAGGAAATGCGCTGGGAAATAGATGATAATGATACATCAGCCATCAAGTGCTCAATGGTCTACAAGAGTCACAGACTAGCACCATATACCCTGGAGATGCAGTAGCTAGTGGTTGAATTGCTTTCCTGGGAGCCTGGTGGTTATGGGTCCGCTCTGGGGCAGATTGAAATTGATTTAACTGACCTGGGCTCCCAGGTTGACGCAGTCTAAAATGGGCACAAAGAAATGTCTTGGGAAATAAAGGTGACCCACATGATGCTGACCAAATCACCCACCGATTGCCGATTTCTCTATAAAAATATGGGCCTGTTACCACATGCTCAATGCACATTTTTTTAAAATGTTGCATATCCCTTGCAGGACGTTGCAGTCAACACCAGCATTTTTCAGCTGCTGTTGATGTACTAGGCAAGTTTTTACGTTCAGTAGTTTGCCATTGCTTTCTGAACGACTGGCTCCCATACCAACATGTTACAACGCAACGCAACACGATCTGCTGCACAAACCGGTCGCGGCTGCGTTTTGAATGCCCGATAAGCGGCTCAAGAACCGCATTCGCAAGCCTTTGGCCACGAAGACCGACAATGCACTTTAAGGCGCGCAAAAGGGTTCTTTACTTTTACTTGGCAAATTGGATCTGTGCTACAATACCTAGTTTTACTGGCACTTGACGTCTTGAGCATGATTCGGAAGGTCAAAGCTGGATCTGTATGTAGACAGTGTACTGAGTCGCTGCGGAATTCTGTTGTCTGTAAAGTCACCTTCATCTTCGTCTCGGGACATGCGGGAGTCGAGGGAAATGAATGAGCTGATAAACTGGCTGGCTCTGCACCCCCTGCAGATGGCCAGCCCATGGATCGTGCCGATGTTATTAACGTCCTTAAAGATATGTCAAGAACAGAGGACTTTGACATCAATGAATCCACATCGCTGTCCAGGATGAAAGACTTTGGAGTAAGAATTGGCACGGCCAGACACGAGAGGTACATCGGGAAAACAAGGCGCCTCGTCAACCAACACAGAACTGGCACTATTAGCCACCAAACGCTGATGCATATGCTATGGGGAGGATCTGAGCACTATGGACCTGTCCGGAGTGCAATGAAGATACCCCAACTGATATAACTGATAACTGAATAGTTTGTTACATTGTGCTTCAAACTGGCATAAGAATCTCTCCATAGCATATAGCCTGGTTATTAGACATTCATTGGGTGGACTGAAAGTATCTATTCTTATCCTCCACTGATTGCTCTCTCTCTCTCTCTCTCTCTCTCTCTCTCTCTCTCTCTCTCTTTCTCCCCTTTCCCACTCTCCTTCTGCTTCTCCTTCCCTCTCTCTCTCTTTCTCTCTCTCTCTTTCTCTCTCTCTCTTTCTCTCTCCCCCTCTCTCACTCTCCCTCCCTCTTTCTCTCTCTCTCTCTCTAAATATTCAACTATATTATAACAGATCCCAGTTTATTATCACAGATTTTACATTTTCATTCATTTATTCCCACAGTCCATGAATTGTGTAAACCATGGATGATTATTCTGAGAATCGTGGGATGTTGATAATTTAAATACATTCACTCTTTCTGTCCAAGGCAGTCGTTGTTTTAAAAACAGTATTCGGAAGGCATTAAATGTAAAAAATATCTGCAGCAAGTGGAGATAATATAACAAAGGGGTTAGAGTGGACTAAAGTAACAATATTCTGTGACAGTATGTGAGGCTAAAGTAATAAACTCTGAGACAGTATGTGGGGATAATGTAATAACTGCTTGAGATAGTAGGAGAGGATAAAGTAATAGATGTCTGAGACAGTAGGTGGTGCTAAAGTAAAAGCTGTTTGAGATAGTAGGTGGGACTAAAGTAATAGCTGTTTGATATAGTGGATAGGGCTAAAGTAATAGCTGTTTGATATAGTGGATGGGGATAAAGTAATAACTGTATGAGATAGTAGATGAGGATCAAGTAATTGCTGAGACAATATGTGGAGCTAATCTAATAAGTGTCTGAGACAGTAGGTGGGCCTAAAGTAATAAATGTTTGAGATAGTAGGTGGGGATGAAGTAGTTACTGAGACAGTATGTGGAGCTAACATAATAACTGTCTGAGATGGCAGATGGAGCTAAAGTAATGACTGTCTTGAGACAGTAGGTGGGTCTATATATTATTTGAGCAAACGTTAGTGAACAATTCTCCAGGACAATTAGTAAAAACATCCCTTTTGGCTTTAAGATGTAATTTTACTGAAGAATGCTGAAAATACATTGAAGTCATCTAAATGTCTTGAAAGAAGCTAAAACACAAAGACAACTTATTACAAACTTCAGAAAAATGCTATGATCAATTTTTTGCCACACTATGAGTAGAGATAAGCTGGAACATGTTATGACAACAGGAAAGATTTGTGAAAAGAGAGATAGTGGAAGACAGTGGGACAAGATACTTAAAAGTCCTACTTCATGACAAGGAAATGTGTCCCCACATATGAAATGATGCATATTGTTGCAAGATGCTGAGAAATATGATTGGCCATGCCAGTTGGCAAGGCATTTGATGATGATGATTTCTGACACCTCCATACATGGGTAATGTTCTCAACCTTTTATTTATAACTCATGATTACAGAACTTACCTCTCACAAAGTTTCCTAGTCCACCACGGGACTGAACAGGTATTACATCCATTGTTTATTAAACCTGGTGAGAGACATATAATAATAATGGTTATATAATAAACTTGCTTAAAAAGTCGCCTGGTCTGCCCTGCCATGACATTTAGTCTTTAGGTAGCATTTCCTCGCACAAGGATAAGGCTTGTACCCTGTCAATTGCACTCCTCCGCCTGAAGCTGGTGGCACAATGTGGGGTGTTGGGTTTGGTGAGTGCTGCCCAACATTTGGCGTTAACAGAAAGCAGGTAGTACCGTCTACTGTCATACAGTAGCTCAGTCATGTCTGACTAAGATCAAATGGTATATTGTTCGTTAAAATATGTTTAAAATTAGTAAACCTGCAGCTGTTCCTATAGAATCGCTATAACTGGAAAATCTTAACATAAAGTCTGTGTATGTGTTTTGTTTTAATCCAGAGGTTAAAGTCACGGCTGGCATGGGCAATCATGTTTCTCCACAAATTGCGATCTCCGATGGCATGGGTTAATTTGTATGTTGACTCCCTTCTGTGCCATGAAACAAGACTATCAAGGATTTTCTCACTCTTTCTTCCTCTCTCTCTCTTTCCACAAATCTTTCCGGTTGTCACATGTTCCAGTTTTTGTCTTCTCATAATGTGGCCAAAAAATTATGACTACTTATTTCTGATGTTCGAGATAAATTGTCTTTGTGACTTAGCTTCCCTCAAAATGTCCAGATTGATCATTTTGGCTGTCCAATTAATTTTCTGCTTGGTTAAAGTACAGAAAAATAATATCCAGACAAAACTACAAGTGGTAAAAATAAATAATCATTTGAAAGAAAAGTTTAGTAATGAAAGTAATGATTCCTGGAATAAAGTAATGATTCCTGGAAGAAAATGATGATTCCTGGAAGAAAGTAATGATTCCTAGAAGAAAGTAATGATTCCTCGAAGAAAGTAATGATGCATGGAAGAAAGTAATGATGCCTTGAAAAAAGTGATGATTCTTGGAAGAAAGTAATAATTCCTGGAAGAAAGTAATGATTCCTGGAAGAAAGTAATGATTCCTGGAAGAAAGTAATGATGCCTGTAAGAACAGGTAGGGATTGACAGTATGAAGTCTACACAAGACATTAACTGGTTCACTGCAAAAGGATAATACATCACCAAATGTGACCTCCCATTTAAACAGAAGGATGATAAATCGCCATACTGGGGTCATAGTGTTATTTGTTTTGTTTCTTTATATCGTCCGCAATTTCAATGCTCAGTGAACGAAAATGTACATTAAAATACTTTTTGTTTGGCACTGACTCAGTTAAAGTGTTAAAATAAGACACCTTGGAGGCTGGGAAATTTTCAGGGGACCCAGTGACTTTCAGGGAGGCAATGATGAGAGCAACGTTCTGCAAAGAACTTGCTACGAGATAACTAAACTAAAGCCTTAAAGTCATGTGTAAATTATGGTGCAATCATACCCATTTAAATGAGTACTCTGTAAAGTTGGTCATGCCAAATAAAATCTTGTTTTCGCTTTTGCCAACTGCAGACACGGTCATACGTATTACTATTACTATACATGACACTCGCCGGTCTCTGAGGCTGAAGGGCTTGCGAACGCGGTTTGTGAGCCCGTATACCCGGGTTCGAAACACGGCGGTGCTGGTTTTTTCGAAAAAGGTATAGAGGCCGGTCGTTCAGAAAGCAATGGCAAACTACTGAACGTAACACTTGCCTAGTACATCAACAGCAGCTGAAAATGCTGGTGTTGACTGCAACATCCCGTAAGGGATACGCAACACAATAATAATAATAACATGACACTCTGAGTTACATACCATACATAATAATTAATTAATAATTACATATGATGATAAACTGTTGATATGTTAATGACAATGATAAACCAGTGATAAGTTTAATAGTTTATGGTGATAACAAATAATAATAATATAATAATTTATATTATATATTATATTATATATTATCATAATTATAATATTTGAAATATTTATATTATTTTAATATTTATTAACAACAACTATGAGTATTATTCTTGCTAGACTAGATTCTAAATAAATGATCAACTAACTACTACTACTACTGAACTAGAGTAGTTATGTGACTACAGGACTACTCTTCTAACAAGTTCTAACTCTTACTTACAGACTTTACTCATACTATTACTAGTAGTAATACTAGTCTTATCCCCTCCTACTTCTACCGAGATCTCTGCCTAGGGAGTCGGCGTTTTAACAAGTCGCTGTTTGTTAGTTATTCTGCAAGAAGAAAAAGTTTCAAAGAGGTGTACTGCGTGTTTAAACACATATTTAAAGTCTTAATTTTATACATTTAGTAGGCAATGGACGGTGTAGAATCTCACCTCCTGCAAGAACACAATAATATAGGTGAAGTGAAGGTACTTTGAGGACACGTCCTCGCTAACTCCTCACTCAACACCACAACTTGTCACCAGAGGTGACCTGCCCCTGGCGTCATGTAATCGACCCAGCACAACCCTCATTTAAAACCCAGTCTAACATTTCCCCCTTGCTGACATTTGGTTTGTAGCCTACTACTCTTGCGTGCCGTCGTTAAAGTGCAAACTACACATTTAAATAAGCAATGGTATGTCATGTGTGTAGGTTTGCAAGCGTGTTCTTTAACTATAACCCTGTGTCATCTGCCGCTTGTTCTTGTATGCCGGATGCTTGATTTTAAGAGTCGACATAATGGCACCATTATAACTATATAATATACAAGTCAACTGTAATATAAAAAAAAAACTGTCATATAATATAAAGTAAATGGGAATATTCTTAAAAACAAGTGAATCGGTACAGTTATCTCGGAACAATCATAACATCTGATGGGAGATGCCTTGAAAAGATTAGAATAAGAATTGCCATGGCGAAAGTAGCCTTTTGCAAGATGAAAAACATACTGACCAATAAAAAGATATCAACTGAAACGAGAAAAATAATGTTGAAGTGATACATAGAACCTGTACTTTTGTATGGATGTGAAGCGTGGACAATGAGCAGACAAGCTGAAAAACATCTGATGGCTGTGGAAATGTGGTTTCTGGGGAGAATGCAAAGAATACCATGGACAGACAGAAAAACGGTCATGGTGTGATTAATCCCTGGAACTGGCTGGTACATAACTACAGTCCTCTCCAAGTTGATATTGAACCCAAAGTTGGCACAGGCATATGAGAAAGCTGAAACGTTGTGTTGCATGTCTGCCTATGAGTTGGCATATAGAGAGCAATCATCAGCAAACAGGAGCTCTCTGACAATGTCGCTGGTAGTTTTGGTTTTAGCTTTCAGCCTTTTGAGATTGAACAACTTTCCATCTATGCGGTAGTTCATGTCTATTCCAGTGTCGTTGTTTTCGAAGGCATTCGTCAGCATAGCTGTAAACGTGGGGCTGAACAGTGTTGGTGCCAGGACACATCCTTGCTTCACTCCATTGGTGACAGAATTATAAATTATTGTAACTAGATGTTCTTGTTTATTGTAATGTTTGCTTATTTCGCACCATCCCAAGTCCCTCCTCGGCTCGTGGTAGCGCCGCCTACGCTCTGACGTTACCATGGTTTTCATGGCAACACACACACACACACACACATCTTTCCCTTTCCCAGATGCGCCCGGCTGTCAACACAGGTCCTATGCTCCAGAAATAATTACTTCCTTTTGCCAGTCATCCATTTTATAGATATGTAACAAAGATTTATTTGTTTGACAGTGATAGTTAAGTGAACTAAAGATCCTTACGCAAATGTTTACGTTCTTCAAGGAACTCTGTGCGATTATCCAAGTGTTTGTCCTACTTTATGTAATAAACCAGATGCACAGAGATGTTGCATGTAGGCGATTTCAGTCTGTTTCGGCGGAACACAGGTTGAAAATCCCTGCTGTAGTCTGTTTATTTAAGCCGGCCCTATTTATATATTTTGTAAACCTTATTATGAGATACCAGTGCCACCTACTCTGCTTTTCGTGTGTTTCAATAGAATTTTAATTATGTTTCTAATTCAATGTCTTTTTCATTTTCAGATCCCGTCTACTTTACTCTTCATTATGGCTACTAAGAAAAGAAAAGTGGACGCCGAGTGCCCCGTTTTCATTGAAGAATGGGGAGTAAAGTACTTCTTTGTGGAAAGAAATGACCAGAAAACCAATTGCATACATCTATCAACATATTCGAAGTTTTCTGGAATGTTACGCTCTGAGAAAAATGAGTCCATGAAACGTCGTTTAGAAACACAAAGAAATCTCTTCACGAGAAAGTGTGCTGAAAATGAATCTGCCACTCGTGCAAGTTACAAAATAGTGCATGAGATGGCAGAACGAGGAAAACCGTTTACTGATGGCAACTTCCTCAAAGAGTGTATAGTGGAAGCAACAAATGGCTTGTATCCTGATAGAGCCGATTTGTTTGGAACTATCAGCCTTTCAGCAAGTTCAGTTATGCGAAGAACAGAAGCATTTGGAGAAAACATAGTGCTACAGATACGCGAGAAAAGTAGGAACTTGTTGTTTTATTCTCTGGCGCTGGATGAGTCTACTGATCTCTCGAGTGCGTCACAACATCTCGTGTTCATTCGTGGTGTCAATTTGGACTTTCAGATAACGGAAGAGTTGGCATTCGTTTGCAGCATGCATGGAACAACATGGAAAAGACATTTTCATGGAAGTGCAAAAGTTTTACAAGACTATAACCTTCAGTGGAATCAGCTTCGAGGTGTTACAGTTAATGGAGGAAAAAACATTCTTGGAGTGAGAAAAGGTCTGATGGGACATATTAGGACCCAGTTGGAAGATTTGCAAATTCAGGGCGCTCTCTTCATACACTGCATCATACATCAGCAAGCATTCTGTCTGAAAGACTTAGGTACTTCTTGTGTACTGAAACCAGACGTTTCTGCTGTGAACTTCATTGGGGGACATGCACTCAGTCACCGTCAGTTCCAGACTTTTCTTGAAGAAATTTATTCTGAACTATGTGACTTGCCTCATCACACATCAGCGAGGTGGTTCAGCTGCGGTAAAGTCCTGTTTCGTTTTTACAAGCTCCGAAACGAAATAGATGGTTTCCTCGCTGTCTACAGCTGTCAGATCCTACCTGGCTGTCAAAGTTGTTATTTTTGGTCGACATCACATCAGACATGAATGAACTGAATTTGATACTTCAGGGAAAGGATAACTTCATCTGTGATCTCTACAGAATCATCAAATGATTTCGGAGAAAGCTGTCATTGTTTGAAGCACAGCTTGAAGGATAAAACTTTTCTCATTTTCACTGTTTCAAAGAGTTTTGCGCTACAATCGCTGAAGATGTCAACCTTGATTTCACGAAGAAAAAAAATATTCGTGACTTGAAGAAGCATTTTTGGAGAGATTTTAGATCTTGACAGAACTGAGAGTGACATTCTTCTTTTCCATAATCCGTTTGATTGTAACCTTGATGACGTGCCAGTTGACATACAGTTGGAACTCATTGGTTTGCAAGCAAATGACTTGTTGAAAGATAAGCACAAAGAAGGAAATCTTGTTGAATTTTACCTCTGCCTACCTGATGTTGAGTTTTCGAAACTGAAGAAATATAGAACCATATGAAATCTGGCAAGACCCCCGGTTCAGAAAGCGTCACAACAGAAATGATGAATGCTTTAGAAGAATATGGAATAGATAGTTACAAGTCTGCTTAATACAATATATGATACTGGAAATATACCTAATGAATTATATAATTCTGTATTTATATTGCAATCCCAAAGAAATCAGGAGCCTTGCAATGTGATCAACATTGAACAATTAGTATAATGAGTCACATCACGAAGATTTTGCTAAGAATTATCATGCAAAGAGTTAGGAGGAAAATACAACCTGAAATAGGAGAAGAACAATGTGGCTTTGTAGAAGGCAAGGGTACAGTAAATGCTGAGTATATACTAAGAACTGTAATCGAACGTTCTATAGAAGTAAACAAAGATCTACACCTTTGCTTTATTGACTACACAAAGGCGTTCGATAAAGTGAAACATGTCGACATGATAAGGGTGCTTGAAGATCTACAAATTGATGGAAAAGACCTTAGACTTGTAAGAAACATATATTGGAAACAACAAGCTGCCATAAGACTTGATAATGAAGTAGGCCAATATCAGCCTAATAAGAGAGGCGTGAGACAGGGATGTGTAATGTCTCCAGATCTGTTTTCCCTGTACAGTGAAAGTATTTTCAGAAATATTGAAGATATGGAAGGAATCAACATTGGGGGACGATGCATCAATAACATTAGATATGCAGACGATACAGTCTTGATTGCAGACAATGAACAGGACCTGCAACATTTAGGAGATGCAGTTGTTACACACAGTGAACAACTAGGGTTAGAATTAAATTGTAAAAAGACAGATTATGGTCGTCACTAGGAAGAACGAAATACCACGATGTAATATACAAGTAAATGGGAATATTCTTCAACAAGTGAATAGGTACAATTATCTCGAAACAGTAATAACATCTGATGGGAGATGCCTTGAAGAGATTAAAACAAGAATCGCCATGGCAAAAGTAGCCTTTAGCAAGATGAAAAACATACTGACCAATAAAAAGATGTCAATTGAAAAAGAGTGTTGAGGTGCTACATAGAACCTGTACTTTTATATGGATGTGAAGCTTGGACAATGAGCAGTCAAGCTGAAAAACATCTGATGGCTGTGGAGATGTGGTTTCTGAGGAAAATGCAAAGAATACCATGGACAGACAGAAAAGCCAATGAACAAGTCCTTCAAGAAACAAATGAAGATCGTAAACTGATTAGAGACATTAGACGTAGACAGTCAAAATTTTTTGGACATGTTATGAGAAGAAATGAGTTGGAGAACTTGGTGACAACTGGCAAGATCGAAGGGAACAGACTAAGGGGAAGACCTAGAAGCAAATACCTGGATGGCTTGGCCACATGGCATGGTCGAGACAGGAACACGGAGCTGATCCACGACTCTGGTGATCGAGTGAGATTGTAAAACATGACCGCCCACGCTTATCGGCATGGCACATGATGGATGGATGGATGGCATCAGTGTTTGAAACAACTTATGTCTGTGAGCAACCATTTTTTTTTAAATGAAGTATGTGAAGTTAACATATCGAACGAGATTTGCTGATGAACATTTGAAAGCAATTCTCTTGATTGGATGCAGCAATTCCAAACTAAACATTGATGATATCTTGTAAGCCAAATATCAGTTTCACAACCTTTTTCTCACTAACCTTTATCGATTGTGAGATTCGGATATGTGCACACTAGGTCTGATGTAACCATCTTTTTGCTAATGTCGCCTTCTTTGATAACTTTTTTAAGTAAACAAATATGTTGGTTTTCTTTTCTTTTTTCGTGCATTGCACGCCATTTACCCATTTTTAACTTAGTTTTTCGTCTTTTTCCCCAGAACTTTCGTTCTGGCTTGCAAGTATTGTCAAAGTTAGTTGCATATCCTTTAAAGGACTTTTGCAGTCAACACAAGCATTTTTTGCTGTTGTTGATGTCTTGGCAAGTTTGCGTTCAGTAGTTTGCCATTACTGGCAAGATCGAAGGGAACAGAACAAGAGGAAGACCGAGAGGAAAATACCTGGATGGCTTGGCCATGGACGAGACAGGAACACTGAGCTGATCCACGACTCTGGTGATCGAGTGAAATGGTGAGTCATGACCGCCCACGCTTTCCGGCATGGCAGATGATTGATTGAGTTTGCCATTGCTTTCTGAACGATCGGCACCTATACCATAGCGTTAAAAAAAAAAAACCAGCGCAACGCGGTCTCCTGCCAAATCGCGAGCAGCTGTGTTTCGAACGCGGGTATACGGGATTACTAATTGCGTTCGTAAGACCTTCGTCATGGAGCCGGCGCAAGTATTGTACAGAATGAGCATGCGGCCCACGCTCGTCATTTTGTCAGTTATCCGGCCCGCCCGCCGTGGAAACAGTCCGGTGACCCCTGGACTATTCAATCTGAAGCAAGTGAGCACAATCATTACAGAAAGATGAAACATTTCAATTACACAAAATACCTAAACACAAGAAAGAACACAAAGGTTGTATTAATATCATTACAGGAAGAAGAAACATTTCAATTATACAAACTACCTAAACACAAGAAAGAACACAAAGATTGTATTATGAGGCTGGTCATCGTAATGCACAGGAAGACTTCATGCTATAAACGGATTAGGTAAATTTAAAGGGACGCAGAGGTGTTTCCAAGGCACCAGGGCTGGGTTCTATACTGACCAAGACCTATTGACGCGTCCTCGCCGAGCGTCCTGGGCAACAGGTCCCTTTGGGGTCCTGGCTAAAGTCAGTAGGATCGTTGATTCCTCCGAAGTCGGAGAGTGTCTGCCTGTATGGCGAGGCACCACCAGTCTGCACACCAATAAGCCAGACATGGGACAACGGATACTCACGCAAACCTCAGGTCCTGTATGACATCACACTGATGTTGGACAACAGGATGTCTTCATCCGACATACAGGCCTTCACGCTGGAGTTCACAGCCAGCGAACACAAGCAAGCAAAGTAAGTTTAAAAAAAAAAAAAAACACCAAGGGAAGATCCATAATGAGAGAAGCACGGAATAATGTGCTATTCAATCTGAGGATTAGATATCAACATGGTCTACATTATAGTGTATGTGTGTGGGTGTGTGTGTGTGTGTGTGTGTGTGATATATATATACACAATATGGACAAGAAAATTCGACTGCTGTGGAGGACCCAGTACCCGGGCGAGTCAATAAGTAAGTTACACAGGTCTGTTGGATGGCAGGTAAATGTAGATGGTGTTTTCTACAGGTGTCATTAGGTGACAGCAACATCGAACTTTATATTCCCGTTCGTCAGGTGGCGCTTGGTTCTCATGTGCATGCGCAGCGTATAAACAAAATGGCGACTGTTCTTACGTCGTGTACAACCAAAGTGCAACGTATTGTTGTGCGTTGTTTGTGGGCAAAAGGACTGCCTGCAAAGGACAGTCATAAGGAAATGCTTCCTGTTTATGCTGACAAATGTTTGTCCCGTAAAGCGGTGCATAGCTGGGCAGAAAAATTTTCTCACGGACGCTCTAAAATTGTTGATGAAATCCGATCTGGTCGTCCTGTTGAGATTGCAACAGAAGCATCCTTGCAGCGGGTGGAGGAGATGATTAGAGGTGACAAGTGAGTAACGATAGACTCTGTAGCATCTGCAATAGGGTGCTCACATGGTTCAGCATACAGCATAATGCATGATCGATTTAAATTTAAGAATGTGTGCTCAAGGTGGGTACTCAGACAATTGAAAGTGGAGCACAAAATGAACTGATGTGGCCTGTCCCTGCATCATCTCTGTCGATACGAAAAGGAAGGAGAAGACATGCTGAACAGGATTGTTACTGGGGATGAATCATGGGTGCATCACTACCAGCACGAATAAACGCTTGCTTCAATGCAATGGAAACATCCTTCTTCACCTTGTGTCCAAAAATTCAAGGTTACGCCATCAGCAGGGAAGGTTATGCTGACGGTGTTCTGGAATTGTCAAGGCGTGCTTTTAATCAATTTCAAGAAAAAAGGTGACAATGTGAATTCTGAATCGTACTGTGAAGTTCTATAGATGCTTCTTAATGCAATTCGAAGAAAACGTCCAGGACTGCTGACTAGAGGAGTGTTGCGTCTTCATGACAATGCCAGACCACATACGGCTCGATTAACTCAGGAGAAAATTAACCAACTAAGTTGGGAAGTTCTGGAACATCCACCTTACAGCCCCGACTTAGCCCCTAGCGATTTCCACCTTTTTGGTCCACTGAAAACCTACCTTGGTGGGAGAAATTTCGGGAATGACGCTGAAGTTGAATGTGAAGTGAAAACGTTGTTCATAAAACAGAGCACGCAGTTCTATGCAGCCGGTTTGGGAGGACTGGTAAAACTGGGAGGACTTATATGTTGAGAAATAAAGGGACAATGTATGTATAAAAATAAACTGGTTTCAAGTTGTTATCATAGGCCTATTTAGTTATTTTTCTACAGCCATTTGTGACTTACTTATTGACTTCGTCTCATTCAAGCGTTGATCTTCGAGAATTTGTTACAAGGTGATGCTGCTATTTACACAGATGGGTCGTTCGACGAGTGAGAAGTTCATGGGCCTTTACGGCTCAGGCCGAAAGGAGAACTGAGAATGAGGAATCTGGTGCTTTTGCTTTGACCACAAGTAGCCTGACCATGAAAGTCATGGCAGTAAGCAAAGCAACAACATGGCTCGAGACACAGACATTCACTGGGGCATGTTTCATTGGCGACTCAATGAGTATGCTATGCTCAAGAAGATAGTTATGGGGTAAATACGAGAGAGTGGTTGCTGTCTCTGGAGCGGTCTCGGCAGGCAAGGATCAGTTTCATTTTCGTGCCATGGCATGCCGGTGTACGAGTAATTGAGAGATCGGAATTAATTTTTTCTTTTCGCATATCCTTTACAGGACATCGCTGTCAACACCAGCATCTTTCAGCTAATTGTCGATGTCTTGACAAGTGTTTACGTTCAGTATTTTGCCATTGCTTTCTGAACGACCGGCTCCAATACCAACACGTTAAAACCAGCGAGACACAGTCAACAATTAGCAGATAGCTAAATTAAAAACATATACATAAGCTATGAGTAGGGGACATAATCATCTAATATTATTTCAAGGGAGATGACTAACATTTTAAAAATTAAACTATATACTGGTTATGATATTATTATCTGACTTAAAAAATCTATTTACTATTCTTTTTTAAATATCAAAATCAATAATAAAATTAGATATTTTAATCTGTAGAAAAATACTTTTTGAATACTTAAAGAAAAGTTTGTGAATCTTTTCTTACTTAAATTTTATAATGACCTTTCGAGTTCTACATTTATCTTTCAAATTTCAATGAGTATACTTTCGAATAATTTACAATACGTGCCTAAATTGCTCCCCCTTTAGGGGGGGAATAAATTTTTTACTGGCCTCCTAGGCCACATACAATTTAAAGTACCTGCACCTCCCCCTGGTCATCATCATCATCAAGTGCCGTGCCGGCTGGCGTAGGCGTTCATGGCTCTCCATAGATCTCGGTCTTTGGTTCTCTGGATCAACTCTGCTGCTGATATTCCTCCATGCCACCGTCTCAATCCATCCAGCATCACTTCTCTTGGTCTACCTCTGCCTCGCTTCCCCTCGATCTTTCCAGTTGTTACGATGTTCTCCAATGCCTCTCTTCTCATCACATGACCGAGGAAAGCTGTTTGTCTCTGTCTTATTGTTGTATATAATGTTCTAGTTTCATTAGCCTGTTTCAGGCAGTCGTCGTTAGTTACTCTGGCAGTCCAAGGAATTCGCAACATTCGTCTCAGGAACCACATCTCTGAAGGCAATGGGTCAAAGGCAAGTCTATGTGATGTCATCGGGACTAACTACATGACATATTTTTGTTAAACTTTCGTCGTGTTCTCTGGGCATAGCGGTAAGTATCTCCGCCTGTAACGCAGGAGACCGTGGTTCGATTCCCCACCGGCAAAATGTGGTAAATTTTTTTTTTCAATTTTCATAAATTAATTAAGCGAAAGCGACAAGATAACTATGTATAAAGACAGTTATTCGGCATATTGACAAAATTAGCTAACTTTTGATTGCCTTTTTTGTAATCAATTTTATTTTGTATTGTTAGAAGATTTTACTCAATGAAGAGATCCTTTGTATCGTTTTGTTTACGTTACTTTATGTTTTTGTCTCTGTGGGAGTCTCTGTGGCGAAGTGATCAAGCCGTTTGACTCGTGCTTCGAAGGTTGTGGGTTCGATTCCGGGCCGGTTTACGAGTTAAATGATTCAGAGACTCCTGTGGGTCGTCGCTAAAAAAAGCTACGGCGTTCGTGCTTTGTGCGACGCTTTCAGCGCTGCGGGAAGAGACCGAGCCATATGGGATAAACCCGGTGCAATGAAGTCGACCTTGTCGACTTTTAAGCGACTTTTTTTAAAAGCCTTTTAAACGCTTATTTTGCTGATGATATTCACTCGCACCAGTCCATCCAACATCATTTCTGTTAGCCTCGATCGTTGGGCGGCACTTACCAAACCCGACACCCCACATTGTGCCAACGGCTTCGGGCGGAAGAGCGCAATTGGGAGGGTATAAACATTGAGCACAACCTGCCAGCAGTGGGTTGTGCTCAATATTTAAATCTATCGTCTGTTAAGACAGTAAGTTGCCAGTGGTAGATAATTCAAATTACTGTGGGAATATATGTGATTTATATTTAAGTTTGAAATACTGTTCTTATTGCTTTAGTTTATGGTGTGAGAATGCTGTAGTATGCAACTGACGAGATGCAGTGAAATAAGCCTGGCAATAATGTGTGCAGCCTGATGTTTGGTGTTTTTATTCTCCAATTTATTTACGGAAAACATTGCATTGAATGGTATAAGTGTCGGCCGTTCAGAAAACAAATTCAGTTACCGACAGTAATAGTCTCTAGAAAATCATAAACAGTTAATACATGCTTGGGTTGATTGTCATGTTCTGTAAGGGACATACAACTTACTTTCTAAGACTTTGGACATACAACTTTTTTTGTAAGACACGGGACATACAACTTACTTTCTAAGACATGAGACATACAACTTACTTTCTAAGACACTAAGACAACGTATCACAAACACAAGAAAGAGGCGTTAGTCATTTTTGTCACAGTATTAGAAAAGAAAAACAGAAACAGTTCAGAACAACTGGAAAGAGAGATGAAAAGAGAGATGGATAGGAGAGGACATCGAGAAAAATGTTTGATGACCTTTCATCATGACGTGTAGAAATGTCAGATCACACTTCATACAGTTGCGTGGAAATCGCAAGATGAGATACAACATGATCGCCCATGATCGTCAAGGCACTTGGTGATGCTGATGATAATTATGATAAAGTATAGCACGTTAATTACCGATTCTTAATATGGTCAGGGGGAATCCAGCAACAGTGTATAAAAACATACATTCAATCCATTAACTATCCCCAAAAAACACACAATATGCAATATGTCTATAGCACTTTCTGTCTCTCAGGTTTGCGTGCCGCTCTGGTAATCACACATTCAATACCGTGATTTCTTTTATTTATTTCTTCCTTTATTTATGTATTAACCTTGGTACCCAGGTAAACACATTATGACATGTGTACCATGAAGTTTAGTGGGAGGCTAAGGCGGTGGTCGAGATATTGCCGAGGGAGGATACATAGGGTGCCGGTTGGTGTACACACGTAATGCACAATACCATATACCCAATACATCTCATGGTGGAAAATGGGACATATGTGTTACGTCACTTATCTTGTCTGTCTCTCTCTCTCTTCTCTCTCTCTCTCTCTCTCTCTCTCTCTCTCTCTCTGTCTCTCTCTGTGTCGCTCTCTCTCTCTCTGCTGGTACATTATCACTGTCTCTCTGTCTCTCTCTGTGTCGCTCTCTCTCTCTCTCTCTCTCTCTCTCTCTCTCTCTCTCTCTCTCTCTCTCTCTCTCTGCGCTGGTGCATTATCACAGACGTATGTTCTTTCATCTTTTGATATCTTCCCACCCTCTTCCTATCTCTATCCCGCTCTTCTCTTTCTCTCACTCTCTCTTTCTCCCTCTCGCTCCCTCAGTTTTTCTCTCTCTCTCTCTCTCTCTCTCTCGCTCTCTCTCTCTCTCTCTCTCTCTCTCTCTCTCTCTCTCACTCTATCTTCCGCTCTGCTGGTACATTATCACAGATGTATGTTCTTTCATCTTTTGATATCTTTCTTCCCTCTTTCTATCTCTCTCTGTCTCTCTGTCGCTGTCTCTCTCTCTATCTCTCTCTGTCTCTCTGTCTCTGTCTCTGTCTCTGTGTCTCCCTCTCTCCCCCCTCTCTCTCTATCTCTCTCCCTCTCTCCCCCTCTCTCTCTCTGTCTCTCTCTCTCCTATCTATCTATCTATCTATCTATCTATCTATCTATCTATCTATCTATCTATCTATCTATCTATCTATCTATCTATCTATCTATCTATCTACCTACCTACCTACCTACCTATCTATCTATCTATCTATCTATCTATCTATCTATCTATCCGTCTATCCGTCTATCTGTCTGTCTGCCTTCCTGCCTGCCTGTCTGTCTAATCATTTATTGGTTGCAGTTAGAACAACCTTAGGTAAACGAAGACCAACTTACAAAAAGTATTAGAAAGAGCACTTGAAAGATCTTTACATCTTCCCCCAACAATTAACTTGGGTAAATGGAGCGGCGGCAGCAGCAGCAGTAGAAGAAGAAAAAGGAGGAGTAGAGGAAGGAGGAGGAAGAGGGAGGTGGGGGAGGGAGGAGGAGGGAAGAAGAGTGAGGCGGAGGGAGGAGGAGGAGACAGGAGTAGGAGGGAGGAGGAGGGATTAGGAGGGGGAGGGAGGAGGGAGGACGATGAGGGAGGAGGAACGAACGAACGAACGAACAAACTTTATTTTAAAAGGGTAACAAATTGGGCACGCAGGCCCGTCTTACATTCGGCCCTTTCAATCACTCATCTTTCATTCATCAAATGTGCATGTTACATTAACATAGGGGAAAAAACATTGTCAAATGGAGTTTGTAAGCATAAACAATGCATATTACGCATGATACATTCACATGAGAAAAAAACACATTATCAAATGAAAGTTGTAACCATAAACAGTGCATATTGCCATGTTGTGAGACACATCCCCCATCCACCTTCATATCCCGCAGCCACCAACACATCCCCGACCCACCAAACCTCCCCCACCTACCCACACATACCTCCACACACTCACACAGAACCAGGCGAACATACATGCCGCCACACATCCACTGATCCCCCACCCACACACATTTCCCCAAGAAGAAGAAGAAGAAGAAGAAGAAGAAGAAGAAGAAGAAGAAGAAGAAGAAGAAGAAGAAGAAGAAACCACACACACATACCCACACATCCTGCACCTATCCACACACATATCCCGCACTCTCACAATTTTCCCCACCCACCCACCCACACACACATCAGCCAACCTACACCCACCCACCCAATATTTGCCATCTCTCAACTACACATCCCTACCTATACACACATCCCCACCCATAAACACATCTCCCCACCTGCCCACACATATCCCCCACCCATAACCCAAAATCACACACCTCCCACCAACACACACCCCGCCACCCACATATACCCCACAAACACACATCCGCCGCTCACACACATCTTCTCACAATTACACACCTCCCCCACCCATACACTCATCTCGCACACACATCCACCCACTCACGTACACATCCATCAACCACTCACACACACACACATCACCCACGTGCCCATCAACACATGCATCTCTCGTCTACCCTCCCACCCACACATACCCCAACCACCCAGCCAAACACACATCCCCCATCCTCGCATGCATCCTTCAATCACCTGCACATCCCACATATCGCCCACATCTCCCCTCCCACACAAAACTCCACCCATAAACGCATTCCCCCCACACACACATCCCCCACATACATTCCCCATACACATCTCCGCCCACACATCTCCCCACCCACTCACACATCCTCCACCTACAAACATCCTCACCACCCACACATACATCCTGCACCTACTCACATTTACCCCATTCACACTCACACACTCCCACCCACACAGACATATCCCATTCACAGACACCCCTCACACCGATTACACACCCATCCCTCAACCCACACAATCTCCTACACACCCATTCACCCACCCAAACACACACTCCCTACCCACACCCATCCCAACCCACCAACACCCACATACTTCCAACTATCCTCTCAAATATCCCCCCCCCCCCCACACACACACACACACATATCCCTCACATACACATACATCCAACACCGACTACAAATCCCTTCACACATCCACACATCACCCATTAACCCATACACATCCCCCACATACAACCCCTCCACACATACATTCCCCACATCCCCACACACACCCATATCCCTCACATACACACTCATACACACATCCTCACATCTAGACACATACATGATGCCTCACATGATCACTGAAACTAATAAGAACAAACTCCCACACTTTACACACAATTGAGACAATGACGATTGTCGTGAGAATTCTCGCAATTTCAAGAAGTGGAGAAATAATTTTACATATACATTATGTAGCGTAAACTTTAGTGATGCAATTGAACTCTCTCTCTCTCTCTCTCTCTCTCTCTCTCTCTCTCTCTCTCTCTCTCTCTCTCTCTCTCTCTCTCTCTCTCTCTCTCTCTCTCTCTCTCTCTCTCCCTCTCTCTCTCTCTCACACATGTACATACACACATTCACATACAAAATACACACGCAAATACACACATATACCCACGCACATACACACACCTACACACATCCATATACTTACGCACACGTACTCACATAACACCCGAAGATACACTCCCTCGCATACACTGCATGCATGCACACTTACACACACAATGTGGTGGATGGGTGGAGGCATGTATGTGTATCTGGGTTGTGTGTGTGGTTGGGTGGGGGAGTTGGGGTGAATGGGGGATGTGTGGGTGGGTGGTGGATGTGTCTCATAACATGGTAATATGTATTGTTTATGTTTACAAAATTCATTTGACAATGTTTTCTAGTTATATTTGGTCTCTGACTCAGATCCCTGGGTTCAACTCCATACTTGTAGGTCAGCATGGCCGAATGGATAAGAACACATGTTCTTAAACATCCAGTGTGCTGATGCCGAGGTAAGGGGCTCAACCCCTACACCGGGCAGTTTGACCAAAATGCTGACCTATCGTCCTTGCTTGGAGATGTAAATTACAAGTACCTCTGAAGTCGGAGTGCATTCACTTGATGGCAAGGGACACTGTTAATAGGGGAAGCTAATCCACATGCAAAGTTCATTCCAGCATTACTTGAAATAGTGTGTATGGACTACACTTGAGTTCAAAGTTCAGTCCAATGCATGAATATGTATTGTGTATGGACTACGCTTGAGTTCAAAGTTCAGTCCAATGCATGAATATGTATTGTGTATGGACTACGCTTGAGTTCAAAGTTCAGTCCAATGCATGAATATGTATTGTGTATGGACTACGCTTGAGTTCAAAGCAAGGGAGCGCAAATAAATATCATGCTTCAGAGAATGTTCAATCAGACCCACAGCAGCCTGCTGACAATGCTAATGATCAATCAAACCCACAGCAGCCTGCTGACAATGATAATGATCAATCAGACCCACAGCAGCCTGCTGACAAT
>OY992886.1:79635298-79785298 GCA_963921405.1 Cepaea hortensis
GAGAGCAATCATCAAACTACTGGAATCGTCCGACACAGATTAAGGTCTGAGCAGATCGCAGACCTTAATCTACGTACACACTTACTGGGATATTTTGCTCCAACTATTCAGACGAATTGCAGGCCCTAAACATTACAGCATCAGCATCAGCTGAAGAAACAAGAAGGAAATGAAAAATAAGGTAAGAAATATATTCTTTCTACTTTCCTGTTAATTTACAAATTATTTACCCCGTGCCTCTGTAAATTCTGTCTTTACTAATATTACACATTGCACCCCTCTCGGGAATCTCCGTGGTGAAGTGGTCAAGCCGTCTGACTCGGGCTCCGAAGGTTGTATGTTCGATTCCGGGCCGCGTCCTTCATTTCACGAGTGCATTTTTTCGGAGACTCCCGAGGGTCGTCGCTGGAACTACGGAGTTCGTGCTTTGTGGGACGCTTTCCGCTCTGCGGAAAGAAACTGAGCCATGTGAGATAAAAACCCGGTGCAATGCAACCGACCCTGTCGATTTTAAGCTAGTTCTTTCATTGCACCCACTCCCATACTAATCCGGATACGCCTTTGTGTGTCATCAGAATTGACAGGTCTCCCATTACCGTAAAAATAACTTTGTTAACGAGAAATCACTAGTTGTTCAGCAAAACATCAAAGGAATGTCGCCGCATTTAATGATTTAAGTTGTTTTTGGACCTATCAAAGACATATTCCTTGGGTGGGGGTAAATTTAAGACGACTGGAAAAATTTCATAACGATGCAACAGACAGTTTTCAAAATAATTGATCGTGAATGAAGGCAAACAAATGTGGACATACTATAACGACGACTACCTGAAACAGGATAATGAAACTTGAACACTATATACAACAATAAGAAAGAGACAAACAGCTTTCTTTGGTCATGTAATGAGAAGAGAGGCATTGGAGAACATCGTGACAACTGGAAAGATCGAGGGGATGAGAGGCAGAGGCAGACCAAGAGAAATGATGCTGGATGGATTGAGACGGTGGCACAGAGGAATATCAGCAGCAGAGTTGATCCGGAAAACCAAAGACCGAGATCTGTGGAGAGCCATGAACGCCTACGCCAGCTGGCAGGGCACTTGATGATGATGAACCACACCTATACCAAACTTTGATAACATTAACAAAACAAATAGAAGACTGAATATTAACATGTTAGGTATATGTGAGACCAGAGGGCATTATTATAGAAAACAGAAATATCACCATAAAGACAATATTTCGCCTAATGAAAATGTATGTTTTCTGTTCTTGAAGATGGATGTTCTTAACCATATGAAAACTGGCAAGATCCCCGGTTCAGTCAGCATCACAAGAGAAATGAATAATGCTTTAGAAGAGGTTCTCAACCTTTTTTGGTCTGTGCCCCCCTTCACCATATTTTCAGAACGTCATTCCCCCCCCCCCCAATCTTCCTATCAAACATTTGGCCCGTGTCCACCCCCCCCACCATATTTTCAGAACGTCATTCCCCCCCCCCCCCTTCATATTTCCTACCTAAAAATCCCCCCATCCCTACACAGTTTACGTAAAAATGGAAGGTAAATTTAATAGCATATACTAAAAAGAACAGGAAATGATTGTAGGAAACACCTGGTTTAAGAAACACCCTAGAAGATTATGGACATGGAGGAGTCCTGATAGCAGGATTAGAAACCAGATTGACTACATTCTCATTAGCAGAAGATTTAGAAACGCGCTAACAGTAGCAAAAACAGTTCCCAGTGCTGATTGTTATAGTGACCACAGATTACTCACAGGAACATTGAGGATAAAGTTATATACAGGAAACACTAAATATGATTTGTGTACATTGAGTAATGACAAGGAAATACAAAACAAATTCAACATAGAAGTACAGAACAGATTTGAAATATTGTCTGATCTAGAGATCCTATTCCAGGATGTGGATGATCAATGGGAAACGTTGAAGAATTCAATCAATGTGGCTGCAGAAACAACTATTCCAAAATTAAAGAAGGTGGGTCGTAAGAAATGGATGACTGAAGAAATTTTACACCTCATGGAAACAAGAAGACTCAACAAAAATAATTCTGTCAAATATGAAGAAATTCACAGACAAGTCAGAATATTATGTAAGGAGGCAAAAGAAGCATGGCTTGAGGAAAAGTGCTTAGAAATTGAAAACCAACACAACAGTCAAAATACCAAATTAGTGCACAAAAGAATTCAGGAACTTACTAATAAAAGAACAAGTACATCAACAGGGTGTCTAAAAACTAAAGATGGCAAAATCATAATAGAAAAAGACCAGATTCTACATGTATTGACAGATTATGTGAAACACCTTTATGATGATAACAGAGACGAACAGTATGATATTAGATTTAATAATGAAGGACCGCCAATTTTGGAAATGGAGGTTCGAAATGTTCTTAAGCATATGAAAGCTGGCAAGGCCCCCGGTGCAGATAACATCACAACAGAAATGATTAAAGCTTTAGAAGAATTTGGACTAGAGCAAGTCACCAGACTGCTGAACACATTATATGATACTGGAGATATACCTCCTGAATTATGTAACTCTGTATTTATTGCAATCCCAAAGAAATCAGGAACCTTGGAATGTGATCAACATAGAACAATTAGTATAATGAGTCACATCACAAAGATTTTGCTAAGAATTATCACGCAAAGAGTGAGGAAGAAGATACAACCTGAAATAGGGGAAGAACAATGCGGGGTTTGTAGAAGGAAAGGGTACAGTAAATATTGTGTATATTCTGCGAACAGTTATTGAACGTGCTATAGAAGTAAACAAGGATATACATCTTTGCTTTATTGACTATACAAAGGTTTTTGATAGAGTTAGACATGTCAACATGGTGGATATGCTTGCATATCTACAAATTGATGGGAAAGACATTAGACTTATAAAAAACATATATTGGAAACAACAAGCTGCAATAAGGATTGATAATGAAGTGGGACAGTATCAGCCAATCAAGAGAGGTGTTAGGCAGGGATGTGTGATGTCTCGAGATCTTTTTTCCCTATACAGTGAAAATATTTTCAGAAATATAGAGGATATAAATGGAATCAGCATTCGTGGAAGAAACATCAATAACATTAGATATGCAGATGATACAGTATTAATTGCAGACAATGCGCAGGACCTGCAACAATTAGTAGACGCGGTTGTTGTACACAGTGAACAACTGGGGTTAGAATTAAATTGTAAAAAGACTCAGGTTATGGTCGTCACTAGGAAGAAAGAAGTGCCACAATGTAATATACAAGTTAGTTAGTTAGTTAGTTATCAGTTGGGGTATCTTCGTTGCACTCCGGACATGTCCATAGGTGCTCAGATCCTCCCCCCAGCATATGCATCAGCGTCCGGTGGCTAATAGTGCCAGTTCTGTGTTGGTTGACGAGGCGCTTTGTTTTCCCGATGTACCTCTCGCGTCTGGCTGTGCCGATTCTTACTCCCAGGTCTTTCATCCTGGAAAGCGATGTGGAATCACTGGCACTGTAATATACAAGTAAATGGAAATATTCTTCAACAAGTGAATCGGTACAATTATCTTGGAACAGTCATAACATCTTATGGGAGATGAAGCAAATACCTAGAAGCAAATACCTGGATGGCTTGGCCACATGGCATGGTCCAGACAGGAACACGGAGCTGATCCACGACTCTGGTGATCGAGTGAGATTGCAAAACATGACCGCCCACGCTTATCGGCATGGCACATGATAGATGGATGGATGGCATCAGTGTTTGAAACAACTTATGTCTGTGAGCAGAGACCGAAGAGGAAGGCCGAGAGGAAAATACCTGGATGGCTTGGCCACATGGCATGGACGGAACAGGAACACTGAGCTGATCCACGACACTGGTGATCGAGTGAAATGGCGAGTCATGACCGCCCACGCTTTCCGGCGTGGCACATGATTGATTGATACTAAAACAAGTCTAGACATCCACATAAAACGTGATTTGTGGGGCTGCTTCTATATATATAAAACAGAATGTATGTCCGGTTGTTATTTATGCATTCGCGAACGGTCCATCCGATTGAGATGAAATTTTCTACACGTCTTCTTATCATTCCAGTGCAGCCAACTGTCGTAGTTTGTTAGATTACAAACAGCTATTTACGTAATAAAATTTAATTTCGTAATTTACATTATAATTTATATATAGCGAGGGGACTTAACTTAAGAACAGTTATATCAAGGGAAATAACTTTTAGTATCATTGCTATATAATTACAATTAAAATAGTTGTTGCATATTTCTCAAATATGTGGATATTTTCTCTACAGGTATCTACAGGGATATCCGTTATAATATATAATGATAACATCTTTAAGGCATTTTCAAAGTTTTCATACAAATAATGCATCTATTTAAATAGTGAAAATTTTCTAACTCATCTTTTTATTGATTTATTGGTTGTTTCGGGATTTGAAATTTAAATATTGAGCACAACCCACCATTGGCAACGCTGATCGCACTCCGACATGAACCTAAGGCCTATCCACGTCAATATGGAAGCACTATACTCGAGTTTCGCTCTCGTTTGAGCTCGTCATTAGTGCATATCCCTGACCGGATCCGGAAACAAGCCCCGGATCACGCGTGTGAAGCGGGTGTGTAACCACGCGGGACACACTGGACACAGCCAAATTATCACAATAAAATACCACACCGTCACCCATCGTAGGCTATGCTCAAGATTGCCCAATCGCCGTGACTGACGTCCGTCAATCGATGTGGACCCGAACGATCAGGACTTCTCACTGGCAAGGAACACTAGGCCTCCTAAAAGTGGTGGGTTGTGCTCAATATTTAAATTTCAAATCCCGAAACAACCAATAAATCAATTTGATTACTGCTCACTGGATTTTAGGAGGCCTGGTGTTTCTTGCCAGTGAGACGTCCTGATCGTTCGGGTCCACATCGATTGACGGACGTCAGTCGCGGCGATTGGGCAATCTTGAGCATAGCCTACGATGGGTGACGGTATGGTATTCTGTTGTGATAATTTGGCTGTGTCCAGTGTGTGCTCGTGGTTACACACCCGCTTCATCTTTTTATGTTGAAAGAAGTTATCTACAGTCATGTAGATGATGAAAACTAGTTTTCATTAAAAATAGATACGTTTTAGATACTTTAGAATTTTATTTCTGTACTAATTTGGGAGAGAAACTTTTGAATTAATCGCAGGATTTGTTTTTTCCGTTCGCTTGGCCGGGAGAAGGTCTGTACACAATTCGCACTTGCATAATGTGTGTATATGCTTTATTTTGTTTTTGTTTTTAAAAAAGGTTGGCCACGTGTGCGGTCAACATCGTGTTTTTCATTCAATGTTGTGGGTGTGAAAGAGAACACATGGTGTGTGGAAGGACATTTTTTCCCATACTTTATGCATACTACTAGCCATACTATGTAAATATGTCATTTGATGTTTGAACGCCCTGTTAAACAGACCTACACAAATACCATACACGCATCACGCCTGTTAAAATACTAAAAGGACATTGTTTTTGTATACAATTAACGTTTTTAGGGCAACAATAGTTGGCCGCGTGTGCGGTGTGAAAGAGAACACATGGTGTGTGGAAGTACATTGTTAAGTAAGTTTTTTTTTTGTTATATGAATTTAATGAGACGCTCCCCGCCAGGAGCTGGGCGAAGCCTGGCGGGGTCAGATAGATAGACAGACAGACAGACAGATAGTCGGGAACGGGAGCTTATATGACTACTTATATGAATTAAATTAGATGCTCCCCACCAGGGACTGGGCGAAGCCGGGCCGGGTCAGACAGACAGACAGACAAACAGACAGACAGATAGGCAGGCAGGCAGGCAGGCAGACAGACAGACAGATAGATAGATAGATAGATAGATAGATAGATAGATAGATAGATAGATAGATAGATAGATAGATAGATAGATAGATAGATAGACAGACAGACAGACAGACAGCCAGCCAGACAGACAGACAGACAGACAGACAGACAGACAGATCCCCGCCAGGGCCTGGGCGAAGCCGGGCCGGGTCAGACAGACAGACAGACAGACAGACAGACAGACAGACAGTCGGGAACGGGAACTTATATGACTACTTATATGAATTAAATGAGATGCTCCCCACCAGGGACTGGGTGAAGCCGGGCCGGGTCAGACAGACAGACAGACAGACAGACAGACAGACAGACAGACAGACAGATTGTCGGGAACGGGAGCTTATATGACTACAAGTTTACTTTAGATAGATCTCTTCCATACATATTTTCTACAATCAATCTATCTATTCTTCTATTCTATCTATATTTTTAACGGGAACGGGCCGAACAGACAGACAGACAGACAGACAGACAGACAGACAGACAGATAGACAGATAGATAGATAGATAGATAGATAGATAGATAGATAGATAGATAGATAGATAGATAAATAGATAGATAGATAGATAGATAGATAGATAGATAGATAGATAGATAGATAGATAGATAGATAGATAGATAGATAGATAGATAGATCGGGAACGGGAGCTTATATGACTACTTATATGAATTAAATTAGATGCTCCCAACCAGGGCCTGGGCGAAGCCGGGTCAGACAGACAGATAGATAGATAGATCCCCGCCAGGACCTGGGCGAAGCTGGGCCGGGTCATCTAGTCTAAATATATAAAAGACGATGTATGTATGTCTGTTCTTTATGCGTCCGCGAAAGGTCCATCCGATTGAGATGAAATTTTCTAAATGCTTTCTTTTGATTCCCGTGCAGCCAACTGTCATAGTTTGTTAGTGTACAATCAGCTATTTACTTACTAAAATTTAATATTTAAATTTACATTATCATTTATATATAGAGAGGGGACTTACCTTAAGAAAATTTATTTCAAGGGGCATAAATTTTAATAGCATTGCTATATATTTTATATATAGATTGTTGCATTGTTTTCAAAGATTTATAAACTCTTTGTCTACAGTTATTTACAGGCATATGGGTTATAATAAATAATGGTATAATCTTTAAGGCATTTTCAAAGTTTTCATAAAAATAATGCATCTATTTAAATAGTGAAAAATTTCTAACTCATCTTTTTTATTTTTCTTCAACAGCACATTAATTTTATTTAACATTCTCATATATATGGCGCGTTACACCCACGTTGGGTATTTATGATGCCCATGTTAAACATTTCCTCAACGAGTTACTTTTCATGCATTTTAATGCTTATTGTTCTTTTGTTGTCAAAGAATTTCTTCATAAGAGATGTTGAATGAAAGAATGTATGAGAGGTAATAGAGAAGAAGGGCAGAATGTTGGACGGGCCTGCGAAAGATTTTCGTTCGTTAAAAAAAAAGTAATTTTTTTTAGAGAAAGTTAGTTGCATATCGTTTGCAATACTCTGCAGTCAACCCACCGCCCACCATTTATTGGCTGTTCGTGATATCTTGGTAAGTTAACTTTAGATAGATCTCTTCCAATCATATTTTCTACTATCAATCTATCTATGCTTCTATTCTATCTACATTTTTAACGGGAACGGGCCGAACACAGACAGACAGACAGACAGACAGACGACAGACAGACAGACAGACAGACAGACAGACAGGCAGACAGACAGACAGACAGACAGATAGACAGATAAATAGATAAATAGATAGATAGATAGTCGGGAACGGGAACGGGAACTTATATGACTACTTATATGAATTAAATGGGATGCTCCCCACCAGGAGCTGGGTGAAGCCGGGCCGGGTCAGACAGATAGATAGACAGACAGACAGATAGATAGACAGACAGACAGATAGTCGGGAACGGTAGCTTGTATGACTACTTATATGAATTAAATGAGATGCTCCCCACCAGGAGCTGGGTGAAGCCGGGCCGGGTCAGACAGACAGACAGACAGATAGACAGACAGATAGATAGATAGATAGATAGATAGATAGATAGATAGATAGATAGATAGATAGATAGATAGATAGATAGATAGATAGATAGATAGATAGATAGATAGATAGATAGATAGATAGATAGATAGATAGATAGATAGATAGATAGATAGATAGATAGATAGATAGATAGATAGATAGATAGATAGATAGATAGATAGATAGATAGATAGATAGATAGATAGATAGATAGATAGATAGATAGATAGATAGATAGATAGATAGATAGATAGATAGATAGATAGATAGATAGATAGATAGATAGATAGATAGATAGATAGATAGATAGATAGATAGATAGATAGATAGATAGATAGATAGATAGATAGATAGATAGATAGATAGATAGATAGATAGATAGATAGATAGATAGATAGATAGATAGATAGATAGATAGATAGATAGATAGATAGATAGATAGATAGATAGATAGATAGATAGATAGATCCCCGCCAGGACCTGGGCGAAGCCGGGTAGTGTCATCTAGTACTTTATAAAATGAATTTTAGAAGGATGAGACGTACAGAACTGTAAAGTATGAAGTGAAAAACAATATCAAATAATCGATTCTTGTATTAACGTGATCTTGAAATGATCTTCATTCCCCCCCCCCCTGGAAACCCTAAAATCCCCCCCCCCCCTGGGGGGGGATTCCCCACCCGTTGAGAACCACTGCTTTAGAAGAATATGGAATATATAAAGTCACCAGACTGCTGAATACAATATATGATATTGGAGATAAACCTCATGAATGAATAAATTCTGTATGTATTGCAATCCCAAAGAAATCATTAGCCCTGACATGTGATCAACATCGAACAATTAGTCTATAGTGATATTGACAGATGCAAAATCCGTAATAGAGGCGCTCCTGTATGAGAAATTGCCAGTTCTAAGGACACTACTTTCTGAACTTAGCAGTCAGCATAAGGTCGCCATACAGTGGATACCATCCCACTGTAGAGTCCCCGGAAACGACAGGCTAAGGAAGCTGATCGACTGGCTAAGGAAGGAGCAAAAGAAGAACAACCAGATGTGCCTATTACATACCACCAAAAGAAAAGAATGATAAATCAGTCAGAAGGCCACCAAACCCTACTCAAGACGACTACCACGTTATGGACAGACCAGAACAGGTCATTCTTCTGCGCCTCAGAACAGGACACAATAGATTACGCATATGTATACAAAATTTTTTGGACATGTTATGAGAAGAAATGGACTGGAGAACTTAGTGACAGCTGGCAAGATCGAAGGGAACAGACCAAGAGGAAGACCGAGAGGAAAATACCTGGATGGCTTGGCCACATGGCATGGACGAGACAGGAACACTGAGCTGATCCACGACTCTGGTGATCGAGTGAAATGGCGAATCATGACCGCCCACGCTTTCCGGCATGGCACATGATTGATTGATTGATACAAAATTCAAGATTGGTGACTCAGCACATGTACACATGTGGTTTGGCGTCGCAGACAGCAGAGACTCCAGGATTGCTCAAACTACAACATATCCAGGCGAACCTTCTGGCCTAGAGAGACAACATTGGAAGATAAACGCTATGGACCGCTGAGTGAACTAACAAAGACTGTTAGATTCGTACAATAGACAACTTTTCAGTTATAAACATATTTCAGGAGAATAAGAAGAAGAAGAAGAAGAAGAAGAAGAAGAAGAAGAAGAAGAAGAAGAAGAAGAAGAAGAAGAAGAAGAAGAAGAAGAAGAAGAAGAAGAAGAAGAAGAAGAAGAAGAAGAAGAAGAATTAGTATAATTAGTCACATTACGAAGATTTTGCTCAGAATTATCATGCAAAGAGTTAGGAAGAAAATACAACCTGAAATAGGAGAAGAACAATGTGGGTTTGTAGAAGGCAAGGGTACAGTAAATGAACGGCCAGTCCATTATTCAGTCCATTACCCCATATGGACAACAATCACCTTCGGATTAACAAGCCTGTGAGAGTAAACCCAGGACTATCATTCTGAGCCGTTGATGAACCCCAACTATAACTTCTCCTTGCAGTTGAACGGGGTAGGGGTAATGGGGAATTCGAATCGAAATTTAATGACAACCACAATACTTAAATAAAACCTCCTCTCTGTGGGGGAAAAAAACATTTTTTTACTGGCCTCCTAGGGCAGGGGTCACCAAACTACGGCACGAGGGCCGGATCCGGCCCGCGACGTCATTTCACCCGGCCCACCGACGGTACTCTAACTTGCTTGCTATAACGTATGGAACACGAGAGGTTGTGATATAATTTACATGTAAATATTATGTTTAGAATAATGGGAGATCTTCACACGTGTGGAGACCTCCTGGCTGCTATGTGTCTTAAATTTACTATTGTCAATTGTACATTATTGTCCCTAGATTTTATTGTTTATTGTAATGTTTGCTTATTTCGCGCCATTCCAAGTCCTTCCATGGTTTCCATGGCAACACACACACACATCTTTCCGTACCCCAGATGCGTCCGTCTGTCAACACAGGTCCGATGCTCCAGAAATATTTACTTCTGTTTGCCAGTCATCCATTTTATAGGTGTGTAACTGGGATTTCATTGTTTGACAGTGATACGTAAGTGAACTACAAGTGTGAAAAGAGACAATAAAGTAGCTAACACAGAATAAAAATGCCATAGAAGCCTCGTGTTATTACGAAAATATTATTCCCAGCTCAGAAGATTTCCCCGGTCAAGGTGTTAATCGAGCTGGTCTCTAGGCCAGTGTTTTTCAACCTTTCTATTGGAGCAGATCCTTACGCAAATGTTTACGTTGCTCAGGGAACTCAGTGCGATTGTCATATGGTAAATGACAGGCGTATAGATTAAGAACTGAGTTGCACACATATCAGTTAACAAAAACAGATAGAACCACAAATTAGAGCACTAAGTAGCATAGTGAAAGCTACGTCACGAAGTCGTGTTGTTTGACAATGCGACTGTCGCAAAGACACACTTCAGCTCTACACTTCAACAAGAACAGACGCTTCATCTCAGACTTGCCATTAGAAACATTTCACAGAGATGCCCCAACACACTTCGCTCATTAACACTCACTAGTTCAAGCAGACGACAACATATACGCTCATTCACTAAGACTCCTCAACAGAGAGCCGTCGATGTCATGTGCTGGGCAATTTTAATACGGCTACTTCGCTTTGAACGCCGACCGTACCTGCCGAGAAGATGCTGGAAGTCTGACCCGCGGTAGGTGATAGTACCGGACGCCAGCCACACACAAAGGGGATACGTGGTCACAATAGGGACACTATAAGGAGGCGTGAGAGTGAGTCAGGAATGGTCTGTGGCGGGAGTACATTGCATCAGTTAGATGGTAGTTAACGTGAGAGTGAGTCAGGAATGGTCTGTGGCGGGAGTACATTGCATCAATTAGATGGCAGTATCGCAAGATGTGGCCGACTGATGGTGTGCTTGTATACCGTGGTTAACACAGTCTTGAAGCAAATAAACTCATCTTTTCATCGTTCTACGGAGTGTTCCTGTGTGGCTGTTACTTCGTTTGACGGTGTTGATCTTTGACGAAAAGACGGTTGACGCAGAGTGCCACCCTGCAGGTCTTGGCCGTTGGTCTGGGGATCCTCAAGGTCAATCTGCCCCTGGACAACAGAAGAGTCGACCGGCTACCCTTATACGCAACGTCCGATCCTTGATCATTTGATGACGATGATGTGAGAGGCGGTGGTGTAACGTTCCGTGACAGCGATGATCCAAGTGTCTGTCCTACTTTATGTAATAAACCAGATGCGCAGAAATGTTGCATTTAGGTGATTTCGGTCTGTTTCGGCGGAACCCTTGGCTGCCACTCGCGGAACCCCTGTTGACAAACTCTGCTCTAGGCTGCTTATTTAGACCAGTCCTATTTATATAGTTTGCAAACCTTATTATGAGATAAATTATATTACCAAAGGTACCTATAAACTTTATATGTACCTCTGGTGAGCCGTAGCTTCACCTGTGACACCTAGTCCTCTGCTTTTCCTGTGTTTCAATAGGATTTTAATTATGTTTCGAATTTCCGACATACAGGACTTCACGTTGGAGCTCAAGCCAACGAACACAAGCAAGCAAGCAAGCATGTTTCGAATTCAGTGTCAATGTCTTCTTCATTTTCAAATCCCGTGTACTTCACCCTTCATTATGGCTAATAAGAAAAGAAAAGTGGACACCGAGTGTCGCGTTTTCAATTAAGAATGGGGAATAAAGTACTTCTTTGTGGAAACAAAGGACCAGAACACCAGTTGCTTAATATGCAGCGAAAGTGTTGCCGTTTCAAAAGAGTACAATCTTCACCGTCACTACGAAACAAAACATCTATCAACATATTCAAAGATTTCTAGAAAGTTACGCTCTGAGAAATGAGTCCATGAAACGTGGTTTAGAAACACAAAGAGACCTTTTCACGAGGTAGTTTGCTGAAAATGAATCTGTCATTCGTACATGTTACAAAATAGTGCATAAGATGACAGAACGAGGAAAACCGTTTACTGATGTCTATAACAAAGCGCACATAGAGAGGACTAACTCTGTTGGTTGAATATAAATGGAGTTTTATTTCAAATTGATGACCACTACAAGAATCGTTACAATTCCAAAATCATGGTGACTTCTCTCTTCTAGTCCTAGATGTTTACTGACTGCCCTAACAACAAACTACGTCACGACTTGAGCATCCCTCTCCTCATCCCATCCTGATGCTCAAGCGTGCTGTAACTTTGCACACCTAACTAATACATTCTGCTACACCTTCCTATGTTTCAGAAAGACTTTTTCCCTTAAAAAGTCTTTACTCCTAATCCCTCTATTCTATACCCTCTCTTTCCTCTCACAACCCCTCTAATCTTCCCCAAACCAACTATCTATTCGTAACTCTTTCCCCTGCCATATAGTAAACTACTATGAACTTCTTCTTCGTTTCTGACTCTTCATAACATAACACATATTAATTACATATCATCAATAACATTTAAACCTCAACTTTATACAATACATCATAACACATAAGGTTACCTTTTTGAAATAAACACTCCTTCTTCTCTTTATAAGCAATCCGCTTACAATTTCAAACGCTGTACTCTTCTGATACCAACTCCCTATTGTCATCACCAACATTACTTACTAATTCTCTATTTTCAATCAACCTGAGAACACTCGCACATGATAGAAAGACAAAGAATCGGTGCGCACCGGAGATTTAAAGAAGTAGAACTCTTTCTCACAAAAAAACCACACTTAGCTAAATCACACACCTTTACTCCCCTATGTCATTTGAGACTTTATGTAATAAAGTCTAAAACAATTATCTCTTCTACAGTACCACTTATTATGGTAACAGTTTACGCTGCTATCTACAGCATCAAGTAACAACCATCAAAAATATTATTCACTCCCAAATGTCTATATACTACAGACAGTTCACAATTAACAAGGTCCATCATCTCTCTAGACCTCTTCCAACTTTATACACATAACTAATCTTCTCTCATACCTCACTCAGAATTCTCTCTTAATTTCGCCGAAAATTTCAGCGACCCCTTAATGTCCATTTATTATGGGCATCTCTACTAAAACCTCTACTTATGCCGTTATCAACAGCAACAATATACTGCCCCTGAACTCATGTCCGTGACCTTCTAGCCCCTCACTGCTTGCAATTAACGTTATTCTTTCTCATTCCATATATTACGGACCCTCAAAAACCCCATGTCATTATGTCTCCACAATGTTCATTTCACACTTACAACCCTTTACTATTATACTGCTATCCAGCGTATCTAATCATTCTTCGGAGTCAAACATGGATTCAATTCATGTTTTGCTAACTGCCTGGCGTAGCACGTTACCCACTTCTTCTTCTATAAGCCAGCAATCTCGTGTCTCTTACGAAAGTGCACCATGGCTCTTCTGACCCCATGGAAACTATGTTCTAAACTTTCCCCTCATTTACCCCACTGCTATATTCATTAATCTTTTTCTTCCCCAATATGGCGTCCAATCCATATATCTTCCATTAATGCTCACTTAAATTCCCCATAACCATTTTACTTGTGTAGTAACCCCGTCACTTAAGTATGGCCTATGTTTCCACAACTTAACCTCCCAACGCTGATTATCACAGCAATCTTGCTAGTAGAATATACATAAACTTGTTATTCACAAGGAGAATGTGTCTCTCTTCTAGTCCGCAGTAGTTTATTAACCTTTTTCTGAACGAAGGGTCCTAAATAAAGCCCCATGTATTGTCTTTATTCTAGACAAAACCATGTAAATTAAACATAACTTAATTAATTACTATTTAACATACAAAACAGCGAAATAAAATCACAACAGGATATCATACCCCCCCCCCCCCCAAGTTTTTATAACATCATTTATGTTTCCCCTCATATCAATTAAAGGTATTAACTCATTCAAAGAAAAACATATATTAAAATAATACAACATACATCCTAATCTATTGTTACCTAATACTACTGGTCTCTTTTACGGACCAATAGTTTGTACGCAAAAGTCTAAGAACACAATAACCCTATTCTAAAATCAAATAATAACAATCATTTTACAGGACCAAATCAAGCAAAAAAACAAACATATTATATATGAGGCATTAAAATCTCAAATTCAATAAAAACAAATGACTTCTCGCTAAAGAGAAGGTTATCCCCATCCTTTATCAAAACAATAATTCACACAGAATTAACTACTTAACGTAACACAGCAAGATTGGTCTCTTCTACGAACCAATGTAATACATACCTATTCATTACAACGGCCACTCTTCTAACTGTAATAAAAACGCTCAATGCTAGGCCAATTAACCGGCATTAATCCCCCAAAAAATATATATCTGTGACCTACAGATCAATTCCTAACTTAGAACAATATCTGGAATATCACCCTAACCAACCGCTGTAAACTGCAGCTCAAATCACTTCACTTACTACTATTGTGGCGGCTATCCCAGCACACTACAACTCATCTCTCTACTAAAGGAAACCGTACTTCGACACACTAATTGTTTCCCTTGGATTTGTTCCAAGTATTACTACAACTACTTAATTATTACCGTTAACTACGGTATCTCCACCCTCCTACGTCCAACAAAACTTTGTCTATTTACTATAGACCTCTCACCAATACATCTACCTACTGTACCAACGACTAATTCTACTTTTAAGTTTCTCGTCTATCCGACGCAATTAATATTTCATTCTCCTGCATCAGTACTTTCAACATCTCACCACAACTACTCTAAACTATACTCAAGTCTCTCCTAGCGTTCTTGCACCGCGATGATACTAGTCACACTTATCGGAACATGTTCTCATGTTCTCCAAAATTCATTAATCTGGTTTATCTCCGTATCTTTCACTCCTCTTCCTATTTATCGGGATTCTTACAGAACAGCAACTCACACCACTTATAACTGACAACGGACCTCACTTTCCTCATTTCTCAGTATTAGGCATTCATACTTCAACCTGTCCCTGTCAAGAATACTAAACATATTTTATGAAACGTCATTCAGAATGTTAACTCTCTTTCTGTCAACCTGTCATAAATTCCGTCCAAGATCACACATTCCAAACAAAAGACATCACACTTTTCTAATCATGTTCTTTCTACCTCTCAATTTTCATATACTCAGTTACTTTATGCTCCACGTTTTATCAACATCACTTATCAGCCACTCTTCGCATATTCACACGGTATTCGTATTTTATGTTTGCTCAGACAGTGATACCCAACCTCGCTCTTATCTCACGACTACTCTCGCATCGCGACGAACACCTGTTTATCTATACTTATACTCACGCACGTACTAAACGCCTCGTACATGCATGCGGTACTTATCACTTGTCATCATCCTATCCATACTCGACGCACATATGTTTGTCTACATTTTTACACCTACAAGAACAACGGATTATCAGACTAACTACTTCAACACTCAACAGGACTTTCACAATTCAACTGTTTTCTTATTTCTACTTTTCTCACTCATACTCTCCTTTTCAAAGGTCCTAACCTAAGCATTATCTCCCGCAGACTATATCTCTCTTACACACTAACCAGCACTATCAACGATCTCTCAGAACAAACTTCACTCCGACGAGCCACTAACCTCGTAACTATCATTCTATACTTTTCCACACAACAAGTTTCTCAGATTTAATCAGCTCTTCTTTCTCCTCAATTGCCTAATCCCCCTCACCAAGAACTCGTATCCTTCAAGCATCAACTTCTACAGTCTTTTACTCTTAATACTCTCGCGCTCAACTGACTATTTTTTTACATGATACTCAATTTCTCCTCAATCTATATCTCCTCATCAGACACTCTCGGTTCAGCTGTTTTCAATACTATACTTACTTCTCAAACTACCAAGCGAAACTATCTCAGACATCATGTCATAGCTCTAAGTCGAACCATTTTTAGTACGAACATTCATACTCTACTTTAATCGCTCTAGTTATACATCACTCAACGTGATTAACTCTCTGTATCTATCCATTCCGAACAAAGGACTATTTTAATTTCTACCTTGTTTACTCTCCCTACATCGCAAATAAACACAAGATATCCTGTATTACGTATCCACGTAGAATATCATTTGCCGTAACTCTCTATCCTCAACAACACTATTGCTTACCTTGTATCATGTGATGCTACACCAAAAAAATTCATCTGCCTATTTTAGACAGCTCATATGTATTTGCTCAAACCTGCTCGTATCGGTTATTTAAATACAACCATGGTCTTACCGATTTCATGAGACTTCTAGCTTTTTCCAGCGAGGCTTCAGCTGTTTGCTGTTTTTGTGTTCCACTTTCTACTAGGCAAACATCTCTCTTTTTGGAAGTATCTTTCTCTCTCTCTCTTGGTATTCGTCTCTTAGCCTTCCCTACTTTCCTGTCATATAAACTGGTATCTAGTTCTAAAGAGTCACCAACCAAAACTCTGTCCGTCTGTCCACCAGCAAGCCTACCGTATGAGGAAACATCACGCTTCGAGTCAGGATCTGCTCGTAGTGCAATTCTCTCATTCTCCGAATCATCAGTATCTATAGTTGTTTCAGCATCACGGTATTTACTATAATATGCGGCGGTAGAAATATCTTCTCCGTAACCTGAACTCTCACACCTAATATTTCTACACCATTTAGGGATTAATTTAATGTCTATACCTGAGGAACTTGACATAGCAGTACCTCCACTAACAATCCTACTATTCCTTTCCTTAATAGTTTTCCTCACCTGTCTTTTAACATCTTTGGTGCTTGTCTGCCTGTCTTCTGTCTTGGGTTGTTCAACCACTGTACCAGTGTCTCTCTTTGTCACTTTATCAATCGACATCTGAGTACTCTTTTCCACACTACTGCCTGGTTGCGTCTGTGTCTCTCTTTCTTGTTTTACACAAAAGACTGAAGATACCTCTTGACTACCCAAAATCTTATCTGTGTTTCCTTCTCTGTTATTCAACTTTGCCACCGAATATCGCAACAGTCTGATTTGAAACCAGTTCTCTCGCAAGGCTTTTGCGTTTTCACTCTTTGAAGGCCAAGACCACCGTTTCTTTTTCTGACCATTACCAATTCCTACATGTTTCTGTGTCTCACTCTTATCTACTTTCATATGTATATGGTTGACAACTTTAGAATTGTAACCACACCAGTTATCATTCCTATTGACCGTCTGCCATCTATTGGGCTTGTCTATACCATAATATCTCCTACCTGTCTCGTGCTCCGTTCGTTCAGGCGTCTGTCTCTTTATCAATTCTATCATAGACGAAATTCTATCTACGTCCATTTTTAAGCCATCCATCAACTCTGTCACACGTCCTAACTTCCTATAAAAGACCTCCATAGTAGCTCACCACGCCTTTATGATATAAAGCCTTGTTGTTTTCAATACGCTTTCCTATCGCTAGCACATACTCTGCAACAGGTTACTCAAAGCTAAATCTTTTAAAAAATGCATCAGGTTTTCAATTCTTCAATTCTATCTTAAAACAAATAATTATACACATATGCCTACTCCTTCCTCTGTATATTCCTTGGTACCTGAAAAAAAAACTCGTTCTGAGATTTGCTGAAATAATGTATGTTTCTCTACTGTGCTGTGTTGGGTCTGCCTGTTGCCATTCCTACCCCCGTCAAAACTTGTGCCAATGAATCTTGTTCTGTCATGCTGAAATACTTCTGTATACTCTAATAAAATCAAATTTACATTTGTTACCAGCTAATTTAAAGATATGATCGTATTTACTTTACACAATAAGAATTGTTCAACCAGTCAATGGTACCTAAAATTGATATTTAAGATTTACTAATTACCCTTAGCTCTGCTCCCGATCCAAGACAGACGGATTCCTCTATTTTCGCTGAAAGTTTTCTGGTCAGATAGAACTCAAACGATAGGAGTCTGTGTTAGTTGAAATGCTCCTCCAACCGATCACGCACTTCAGGGAGTTTCTTCTTCGGACGCCTCAGTAACTTCAGCCCCTGGTTGAGCCCCTACCAGACTTCTGGCTTCTTTTCACCCCGGATAGGGCACATCAAAGCGACGTCTTGAGAACTCACTAAAGCGATAATTTGGGTCCTCTCTTCAGTAGGTCGGCAGCCCAGTCTGCCCATCCCACTTCCGAGAGTTCCCTAACGATATCGCCTCTGTTGATGACCTTCTCATTCCTTCTTATCCTTCAAATGAGCGATTGACTTGTTTCCTCAGACTCTCAAGGTCACGATTCAACGGCTTTCAGTTCGCTCCAGGCGACCTTGATGCAGAGTAGATGTGTATAACGTCTCTACTGGATTATATTTGCCTTCAAGTTTCTTCTTCTTGAGCCTCTTGTTTCGCAGGAGCCCGAGAAAACGTGCTGGCTATTCTTTCGCTCAGTAGGATGGTGGTAACAATCGCACCGCAACCTGTTATGGCAAGCTGGTTTTCATACCTCTCCTGACAACAACCGCCTGTACAGCTAGGATTCTTGATAGCAGGTCCGTACAGCGAGGTTCACTGAAGCATGCTTACAGACAACCACCCCTAGCCGGGCTTTTGGCTGCTGTAACTCTCACAGACGACGTAGTGGCCATTTATCAAACTCGTTTAACGTTCAATATGAGTGTAGAACCATGCCATAATCCTGTCTTCTGGGCAAAGATCTTCAAAATTTTGGTGCTACTTCGACATGTTACTTCGATGTGTCGTTGTAGACAGTGTTTTGAAACTCCGCGACAATCCAACTAAGAATCCTGGTCACGGCACCATTTCGTCCTTTATAACAAAGCGCACATAGAGAGGACTAACTCTGTTGGTTGAATATAAATGGAGTTTTATTTCAAATTGATGACCACTACAAGAATCGTTACAATTCCAAAATCATGGTGACTTCTCTCTTTTAGTCCTAGATGTTTACTGACTGCCCTAACAACAAACTACGTCACGACTTGAGCATCCCTCTCCTCATCCCATCCTGATGCTCAAGCGTGCTGTAGCTTTGCACACCTAACTAATACATTCTGCTACATGTCAACATCAACAAAGAGTGTATGATAGAAGCAGCAAATGATTCGTGTACTGAGAGAGCCGATTTGTTTGGAACTATCAGCCTTTCGGCAAGTTCAGTTATGCGAAGAACAGAAGAACTTGGAGAGAACATAATGCTACAGATACGCGAGAAAACTAGAAACATTTTGTGGTTTTCTTTGGCGCTGGATTATTATACTGATTTCTCGAGTACGTCACAACTTCTCGTGTTCATTCGTGGTGTCAATTTGGACTTTCAGATAACGGAAGAGTTGGCAACCGTTTGCAGCATGCATGGAACAACAACTGGAAAAGACATTTTCATGGAAGTGCAAACAGCTTTGCAAAACTATAACCTTTGGAGCAACTTATGTCTGTGATCAAACATTTTCAAACATGAAGTATGTGAAGTCAACACATCGAACGAGATTGAATGAAAATTATTTGAAAGCAATTTTCTTGATTGGATGCAGTAATTGCAAACCAAACTTTGATGGTATCTTGAAAACCAAATATCAGTTTCACAAATCTCACTAAAATTTTCTGCTGGTTAGTTTGTGAGATTCGGATATGTGCACACTAGGTCTGATGTAACTATCTTTTTGCTAACGTCGCCTTCTTTGATAACTTTTTAAGTAAATAAATATGTTAGTTGTCTTTATGTGTTTGTTTGTTTTGTGTGTGTGTGTGTGTGTTTTTTTTTTTTTTTTTTTTTTTTGTGCATTGCACGCCACTCACCCATGATTAACTTAGCTTTTCGTCTTTTTTACCTGAGCTTTCGTTTTGGCTTGCAAGTATTGTTAAAGTTAGTTGCATATTCTTTACAGGAAGTTTTCAGTCAACACCAGCATTTTTTGCTGTTGTTGATGTCTTGGCAAGTTTACGTTCAGTAGTTTTCCAATTCTTTCTGAACGACTGGCACTCATACCATTGCGTAAAATCCAGCGCAACGCCGTCTGCTGCCAAACCCAGCGCAGCTGTGTTTCGAACGCGGGTTTAGGAATTACGAACCGCGTCCGTACGACCTTCGCCACGGAGTCTGGCGCAAGTATTCTACAGAACGAGTTTCCGGCCCGCGCTTGTCATTTTGTCAGTTATCCGGCCCCCGTGAACAAAGTTTGGTGGCCCCTGATCTAGACCAACAAGCAGCGGTTAGAATAGATGGCGAGACATCAGATTGGTTTGACATCAAGCAAGGAGTCCATCAGGGATGTGTGCTTTCCCCTTATTTGTTTAACCTGTACGCTGAAAATATAATGATAAATGTAAGAGATGATATAAACAGGGAGGTATATTGCGCATGATTGCGCACTCCGTCTTGTTCACTGCTGCACATCACAATTTCAAAACACACTTCTCACTAAGGGTTTGCACTAGAGAGAATTGGGATGCTAGGAATGTGGCGTCAACAGTATTAATAGCTGTGACACCCAATGATGGACAGATCATGTGGTTTAAGCCCGTTCTGTCCATTGGTTAACCATTTCGCCCGCGAAATATTCTGGGTCCAGCGACGCTAAATTTCGGCACTTGCAGAGAAACCGGTCAAGCATCTAGACGTGGTTTAGGTCTCTGTATGTCCCTCATCCTGATTCAGAAGGAAAGCTTCAGACGAAATTATGCCTGAGTTTGTTTATTTCTGAGTCAGGTAAAGCTTTAAGTATGAGAGTGTGTGTGTGTAAGTTCCGGCACAAATATATATATATTTATTCTTCTATTAGAAGATTATGATAGAACCCAACTTTCAACCAGTCCCAAAATGGCTACTCTCTGTCAGCACTGATGTAGATATCTGACTCCATCTCTCATTCGTTTCCAGAAGAGTGCTGTACAATCACTATGTCTGAAGCTGTGAAAAGAGGCTCAATTATGCCCAGACTGTTTCCTATTCTTGAGTCTAAATCCCACTGGCTTGCTGACTGCGTTCAGAGCAGGGTTAGTACAAGATAAACTATGATCTGGCGCTAGGTTATCGCCTTAGTTGCAATCCACAGCGAACCGCCAACACACGCGAATGGGAGAAGGAGGAATGAAAGACTCTACCTCTTATCTTATATGTCCGTGGCGTGAAGACAGATTGTGAGTGTAACTGTTTAGCATCCATGACTGGTCCAGCATTTATACTGCTGTGATTGATTCAAACAAGCATTTAGCACTCTGACCGAACCACAGTCCAGCTAACAGTCCAACACTGGCACTCGAGTGAACGAATAAAAGAAGAATGGTGTTAGTTTGAGAGAATGAGTACAATGTGGTGTCTCATCTTTCTTTCACTCTGTATATATATATGTGTGTGTTATTGAATGAGAGGCAGTGTAAATCCTCATAAGGAACATTTCACATAGACCTCCACATTCATACCAATTATATGTTAACTTATATTAACTTTAGAGTGAAATATTTAATGTATGTTTCTTTACATTATTACTTTGATGCAACATGTGGAATGTAGTTTATTAAACCATCACCCTGTTTGCCCGAGTAAGTAAAGGACATAATATGCTATCATGCATAAGCACTTCTAAACTGTCAAGGGGAAATATCACCCCAGTGTCAGAAGAAGTAAGTAAAGGAAATGACAGAAGAGGTGAGAGGGTATAAACAGGAAAGTATCCAGGCAGACTAAAACAATGGTGGCAGCACTGATTGGTAACATGAGTTAATGAGAACAATCATTCTATTCTGTTCCATTACTATGTAGGGATCAGATATGCTGGGTACATCTCATCATTTACTCTCCATCATTCTTTTCTAGCCTTGTCAGTCACTGTGTCTGTGTCCTCTGTGAGAACAACAGCCAACCGGCCCTAGGTACAAGTGCAGTAAAAAGAAAGCTTGCCCAATATAATTGCTGATGTCTAATGCCAGTACAAGGAGACACAATGTAGCTCTTAACTTGTAGGTACTTCCTGAATCTGCTACCTTCTGTACCTCATGTCTGTAAACCCTTTTCATTCTTGTCCACTGGAGGATCATCATCCTGTGGCTAGATATAAATGTGTTCACCATGTTTATCCACCTCAGGTGAGGATGGCGGTGTTCGCAGATTGTCATGATCCAGAGTTGCAGATCATTGTCCAATAATGTACTCATGATCCAGAGTTGCAGATCATTGTCCAATAATGTACCATGGGACTGCCAATCATGAGCTGCTCAGTAAGATCTGTTGTCAGGAGTTGATCTGATCAAAAGTCTTCTTTGAGCTTTGCTTCCTGGAGAAGTAACAACATAAGTGATTTGGGGAGACTTTCTAAGATCATTAGGATCAGTTTTATCATTCACAAAAGACTTGAAAATTTTTAATATCATGGCTGAAGTCTGATAGACAATTTTATAAGGAAAGACTGTGTCATATAGTTATGCATTCCAGAAAGTTCTCCGGGATATGTGTAGACTGTTTAATTCCAAGCTTCACTTAATAACTCAACTGAAAGTTCACAAACAGAACATTTGTGTAGTGCAGAGACTTTGTTAGGAAATCAGAAGGGGTACAGTGATGAAATGCCAGAACTGCCATGAGAGTTTTCAGGAGTTCTAATCTCCATTGTGTCTTAGAAAATTATTCTGGAACCAAAGTGGTTTAGTTCATATGTCATAATGCATCACTGGTTTACTTCCACAGGTTTTTTTTTATTTTGAGTAATAAACCAAAATTAACTGTTTCTGCATTTTTCTGTCAGTTCATTGTGGTGTGACAAAACTTTTCATTATTATCTATGTGTTTAGTTAATGTAACTACTTCACATAAAGGTAGTATCTGGAACTACAGGTGACTGGGTAAACACTAATAGACAGCTAAATTCTGTTCTATTGTAATCTCCCAGGTTCCAGTTTACTCAGAAAAGGGAACTTTAAATTTTACTAATTCCTATGACCATTTCACCTAAAAGGGAAAATGTTCATAGGTGGGGGACTCTTGAGCTAATTAAGTTTCTCTTTTCGTGAAGGAAGATTTTGGAGGGAAGAAATTAATTTTCCTGGGAAAACCCCTAGATTTCCAGAGCTATTATGGGTCACTTTGGCTTCCAAGAACCCATCCCCTCCAAATGAAATCAGTCCCATCCTCATAGCTGTACTTCATTGTGGGGTAAGTCAGAGTGGGTACTGCTTCCAACTCCCAACATGTCACAGTATATGATGCCCTAAATATTGGTGGTCACGACATAACAGAGATTCGGTACGCTGATGATGCAGTATTGCTATCCACACCGAATGGTATATAGAAAACCTAATAGCCTCCACCCAACTGAATAGTGAAAATCACAACTTATATCTTAACATAGCAAAAACAAAGATCATGCGTACAGATTAAACTACTATGGAGACAAAAATATATGTTAATGGGGAAAAATTGGAGGTGGTGGAAAATGTTGAATATCTTGGGTCATTGAATACCAACAACGATATCACAATGAAAGAAATTAAACGACGACTATCAATTGCTCTTCAAAGACTAAAACAACTGAATAAATTATGGAGTGGGACAGATAGAACTACACAAATTAGATTTTTAAGAGCATGCATCTTTCCCATTGCAACATACACCTGTGAGACCTGGATACTTACTAAACAAGCTGAACAGCGCATAAATGCCTTTGAATATAAATGTTATAGACGAGTTCTAAGAATATCTTGGGTAAAGAAAAGAACAAATGCACCCATACTTCAAGAGCTGAATATTGAAGAAAGTTGGCTATTGAAGACGATAAAACAAAGAAAATTGAAATATTTTGGTCAGTTGAAATGTCACGAGAGTTAGGAGAGAACAATAATGGAGGGTTATATGCCTGGGAAGAGAGGAAGAGGAAAGCCAAAGAGAAGATGGGTGCAGGATGTGGCGGATGATCTCCAGATGAGTGTATCAGACGCGGGACATCTTGCTTATGATCGAGAGGTTTTCCGGAAGGTTGTTATGGGAGCGAGGTTCTGCAAAGGACATGCTATTGAATGAATGAATGAATGAATGAATGAATTGCTTGTTCAACGTCCAGGCTTCCGTTCCATACAGTAGTGTTGAATATAGTAACAATTCTCATTTTTTAATGCGTTGTTAATCACTCTAGATGTTAATGTTGATTTCACGCTGTTGAAAGCATTGTTTTTTGGGCGAATACAAAACTTGGAACGGCAATATTTTCAAAAACCCCAGTCATTAAAAATACACCCTATATAAGCTTTTTCGTATAGTCTATGAGTGTGGAGTTGGTGGTCATGTCTGTCCACAGCCTTCTTTAGCTCTTGTGCTGCCAATAATTTCTGGTACAGATTTTCCTCTACTCCATGATGTCACACTGTAAAGCATCTTCTCTCTTGATCTCCCCCGTGCCTCTCCTCTCATTCAACTTTCTTGTTGTCACAACTAAACTTAGTATAACTGCGGTAAAGCTGTCGAAATGTAAACAGTATAAAATAACACAAAGTAATGCAGCTTTACAGAACGAGATTACGAAAACATCGTTCTGTAAAGTTGCATTACTTTGTGTTATTTTATACTGTTGTGACGATGTACTCCAGCCCCCCCCCCCCCCCCCCGACACGCCCAAAGAATGTAGTCAGTATCCTTCTGATGTCAGTAACAGTTCTCTTTGCGAGTTAACTTCTTTCATGATATCTTCATTACTCTTTCTACCCGTTTATGGTGTTCTCATCATTCTCCTATAAAACCACATATCCGTAGGCTAGACATAATTCCTCACTTGTCTGCTATTGTCCATGATCTGCTTTCGCACATAAGAATTCTTTTGATATAACTCTTAAGAACACTTCCTCACCTGAATTGACAGAAAAACATTGCAGAGAACATTCTTCATCTTGAGAAATGCTGCTTTCGCTTTGAGTTAGCTCCGAGCTCCATAATAACATGACTTACTGTCTTTTTGCGGGGCTTCCTGGCCTAGAGGTTAGCGACTTTTCTCCGTAATCTAGTATGCTCTCTTAAGTAACGTGACGACGGTGAGAATCAGCAGTGGTTCGAATCGCGTCGGTAACTTACGGGGTATGTGAGCCGGCCGCTCAGAAAGCAGTGGCAAACTACTGAGCGTAATCTTGTCAAGAAATCAACAATCAGCTGAAAGATGCTTATTAATTGACAGCGATGTCTTGTAAAGGGTATGCAAACATTTTTTTTACTGTCTTTGTGGCGAAGATAATACGGACACACAGGGGCGTCACTAGGGGGGTGCGGGGGGTGCGGGCCGCACCGGGTGACACCATCAAGGGGTGACACCAAAATAAAAATAATTGCAAATTTGACAAAGCAGACATAGCAAAATAACACAAATTTAACTTTGTCCGAGTTTGTCGGAGTTCTTTATTTATGTTTTACCTGAAGTATTGAAGTTATATTGTTCAATTTGTTTTCTTTCTTATGTCCTTATTAACTTTTTGACTTATTTTACAAACATTACTATATGCGATTATATATGGTACAGGAACACTCGGAAAAGGACCATGGTGAACGTCTAGAGGGGTGACACCAAGAGTTTACCGCACTGGGTGACACCAACCCCAGTGACGCCACTGCGGACACACTGCATATAAGCCCTTGCATTGATCGCGAAGTTTCCTGATCATTCCATTCCATAGTTTTCTGCCGTTCTTTTTGAAATAATGTACGTCTGCATTGATTTGTGCATGCATGTTTTGTTAATGTTTTTGGTCTCACTGTTTACTGTTTCGCCAGTATTGTGGCCTCTAGTGATCTGTTTTGTGTTTCTTCGTGTATTAGGGTGTGACCACGCCATGAGTCTGCGTTTGTTTACCCCCATCACTTTAAGTGTTTCTTTGTTCTATTTTCTAACACTTCTTCATTTGTTCGTTTTTCAGTCCAACTACTTCTTGCAGTCTTTTTATAACACCGCATCTCGTGTGTCTCTGTGCGTTCTTCATCACGTTTATTTGCTGTCCTTTTTCAGAATTATATAATGATATAATGCTACCAGCCAGCTGTATTACGAAGGATAATTTTCTATAGATCAAATTGTATATTCCCTAAAGTCAGGATTTTTTTATGCCCTCTTTGTCATTCCAATCCAATACTAATTATTTGTTTCACGTCTGGCGTTTTCTGCTACAGTTTGATCCTGATAAGTAAATTTATATGTAACTCCTTCACCACAGAGACGGCACATAAAACAGCTTCTTCCGCCTGTCTATGATATTCTTTGTATTTCCATCAAAACCACATTTTCACTGCCATTAGATGTTTTTTTTTTTTTTTAAATAGCTTGTCTGCTCATTACCCACGTTTCACATCCATACAAAAAGTGCAGGTTCTATGTAGGAGCAGAATTCTATGTAGCACATGAAGAAGTTGACATCTTTTTTATTGGTCAGTGTGGCTTTCATCTTGATACCTTTGCCATAGTGATTCTTGTTCCAATCCCTTCAAAGCACCTCCCATTAGATGTTATGATGGGATAGGGGTATCCCCTATACCGGGAGTCTCCGTGGCGAAGTGGTCAAGCCACCTGCCTCGCGCTCCGAAAGTTGTGGGTTTGATTCCAGGCTACGTCAGTCGGCTCACGAGTGTATTTTCCTCGGAGACTGCTGGGGGTCGTAGCTGAAGATACGGAGTCTGTGCTCTGTGCGACGCTTTCGGCAGGCCACCCTGCAGAAAGAGACCGAGCCATATGGGATAAAACTCGGTGCAATGAAGTCGATCCTCTCGACTTTTAAGACTTGTGCTTTTAAAGGAGAAGTAAGGTGCCTCCTTCCTTCCCGCTGCCCGTGGGACATCCTTGGGCAACGTGGAATACTCGTTTATCCCCCACCAATAGAACAGGGTCACGTGAAACTATGTGTTCAGGTGGTGGGTGAAGTTGAAGAGCAGCCATCAGATAGTTGTAGGTTATAGTCTCCAATTTCACAATGGTAGGCAGCGGATATCTTTTTGATCACTGCTAAGAAGGAAAGCAATGGCTTAAGAGATCTCAAGATAATCACATTTTGTAATTCAGAAACAGGGGGTATATTCTTCAAACTTGACACACACAAACAATACTAGTGAATAAGAGATGAGCACACGATGGCATCTGTTTGTACATTACAAAATCACGATCCAACAGAAAAACAACAAACCAGAGATACCACACATTCACACCTATTTGTAAGTAGGCGACCCTTTTACACACATATGCTAGATCCATATTTCTAGACCAATCTACAAACGGTGGATGCTGTTATCAGTATTGCGCTGGCTGCCTCCACTCCTCAAGCATTTTCTGGTACCTATTTTAGGCAGGGCCGATCAGGAAATCCTACCTGATGCTGATATGAACCTTTGACCATTGGGGCAGCTGGCGAGCATCTAACCACTATGCTACTGAATCTCTCACAACTATTTGTACACCACAACATCACGATCCGACAAAGAAACAACACAGAAGAATTAGGCCAATGCACGTCCCTTTGTTAATGTTTAATCAATATTGTATGTTTTACACATGTACATAATCTCTTTAGTGTCTGTGAATAAACTGTACACAATGACATTTTCAAACATAATATAAATATACACTCCTTTGCTAAATTCAACACAAAACTGTTTTGTCAGAAATTATCACCCAACGTCGATGTCACAGCCCTAAGGACTTGCCCATGTGTGCTCCATCTCCCTCAGATGTTTGTCAGAGTATGGCTACTTATAGTCCCAAGGCCAGTTGGTAACAATTGTTTCAGTGTCGCCCTCTACCACTATCCTTCCTGCTAGTGCCAATCTAGATTTTTGATTCTATCAGTGGTAGCCACATGTAGTCATTGATTTGTGTTTCCTCATGCAAAAAGTCATCATTTATATGATTCAACACAAAGAGGTCTCAGCAGTCTTCTTCAGTGTGCTACAACTAATTACTGAATGCAGTAAAGATCTACAAATCTAACCTACCTGAAAGTCAGCTTTTTGACAACTCTTTTTAATTGATTCAGCCCCAGAGGACAAAATATAATCAAATGTTACCTCCCATTTGAACAGAGGGACGATATATCGTCCTTCTGTTCAAAGGAGGAGTGGCTGGTCGAGTGGCTAGAATACTGGATTCTCCTTTGGGAGACCTGGGTTCAAATCCTCGGTAAGGTGTGGATTTTTTTCTGTTGGAGGCAAAAAGAAAACCCTAACCTGTACATTTCGTGGTGACTGCACTAGACAGGCGGCCTCAAGACCCACCTGCCATACACCGCAAGGTACTGTATTGGCAGTAAATGAGTTTTGACAGTTGACAGATATATCGTCATACTAGGGTCATCATGTTATTTATTTTGTTTTGTGGTATCTTCCACAATTTCAGTGCTCAGTAAATAAAATTTACATTATAATACATGTTCATGTGATTGTGCACCAAGTTTGGTCGAGTCTTACTTTTTGTTTTGCACTGAATCAGTTAAAATAGCCTCAGTTGAAAATATAACAGATAAGTTACTGACGATTTTATCACTTGACTATGAAACCTTGGATGTGAATCCTAGGGGGTGTCTTGTTGAAAGATTCAGTTATCAGTCCGCAGCAATGTACACAAATGTGGAAATACTGCATCTTGTCCATTCTTGAATGTTATCAATCCAGTCTTTTCTCTGCCTTCCTCTTCTTAATTTGCCTTTAGCTATTCCCCGGAGAATCATCTTCAAAAAGGTGTCATGACATGTGACATGTCTAAACCAGACAAGCTGTTGATGTTTCACCACTGACAAACGTGGTTCTTGATGACCAGCATATGTATTTGCTTTGTCTCTAACAAAGGTAATTGTTTTGTGCTCCCCGATACTAAATGTGCAGAATGAACCTCAAGCAATTGTATTCAAGTCTAAATCTCCCATTCTCTGTCTGCAGTGATCTCTGTCTGCAGTGATCTCTGTCTGCAGTGATCTCTGTCTGCAGTGATCTCTGTCTGCAGTGATCTCTGTCTGCAGTGATCTCTATCTGCAGTGATCTCTGTCTGCAGTGATCTCTGTCTGCTGTGATCTCTGTCTGCAGTGATCGTCCAACTCTCACACCTATATAAGAGAATAGATATCACATGTGACTTTTACAGTCTGATCTTGTGAGAAAAGTTAATGCCTTCCTATGTAGGATATAAAAGGAATGGAGGCAGCTATGATAACCTTCGACAAAAGCACAGTTGTAGTATTCAAGAAGCCATGTGTGTAAGCATAGTAAGTAAATGAAGAATAATCCATCAGAAAATGTAACATGGTGACACGCAAATGTCTTCACAGAAAACTATGTCTATCAAAGAAGTGTCCCATCAACAAGCAGTTGAGCAGATGCAAAATAAGTTGTGGAAATGAATGAAGAAATATACTTATGTTAATAAGTGAAGCATTCAGTATATACAAATGAACAGACCCACAAAATTAGCCAGAACATATCATCTGTATTTTATTGTAATTTGAAATGTTATGCACAAGAATCTAGCTTGGATTTTCCATTAATAAAGTATATACCACTTTAAAAAGAAAATAATCTAAATACAGTTGGACTGTTTTACTTCCCCCCTGCTGCAACATATATTCAACTTATAAAATATTAGAATCATGGCTCACAATTTCCATAAACTACATTGTGTTTTCAGTTAATGGACTCCGAGGATGTGTCAGCATTTTGTGCTCTAATAATTATTATGAGTTGGCCTCCATTTACATTTTAAAATTACTGGAATGAACACTACACAGATCTTAGAAACCAGATCTTAGGGAGTACCCATGAACGGGAGGTCAGAACGGCTGTAGTGTTTAATGCCCTTGCGCTTACACTTCCGGTGCACTGATGTTGGATAGTGGATTAATTCCCTACACCGGTCAGTTGCACATCAATGTTGACTTCTTTTTCAGAAAGCAATGGCAAGCTACTAAGTGAAAAATACTTCAACAAAGGACATGCAACAATCCATGAATGGACAGGACCTCATCCAAATCACTTTCTATAACCGCAGGACCTCATCCAAATCACTTTCTATAATCACTGAAGTGGAAATTTCATTAGCGGCATATACCAACTATCCCCGTGTGCTTACTTCAAGTTGCCAGTTTTCTTCTATACAAATTGTTCTGTTTAACTGACAAGGGGAGGAGATCTGAACTGGCACACAGGAAACATTCTATCTGCAACAGCACAGTTTTTTTTTTTTTTTTTTTTATGTTACATATCCCTGGCAGGAAGTTCCAATCAACACCAGTATTTTTCAGCTGCTGTTGATGTACTAGGCAAGTTTTTACGTTCAGTAGTTTGCCATTGCTTTCTGAACGACCGGCTCCCATACCAGCACATTATAACACAACGCGACAAGGTCTGCTGCACAAATCGGTCGCGGCTGAGTTTCAAACGCCTGGTACCCAGCTCACGAATTGCGTTCGCAAGCCTTTGGCCACGGAGCCGGTGCACATAGTTTACAACATGTGAAAGAATGCCAGGAGTACGAGTATGTAATACTCTTCTCCCAAAATATCTCATAGTAGCAGGGACAAAAAATTATCAAATATTGACATATGAACAATGAAAGGACACAACAGCATTTATGAAATCATTAAACAAGAAAGTCCTGACATCATAGTGGTTAGAGCATTGGTTTATGATTAGTGATTTGGGGTTAAGCCTTAAAAGTGGCAGGTTTCTTGTTTCAAACAGTAACATTTCTGGAACCAGCCTCATCGAATGAGTACATATGTCTGTGTATACTGCTGCATGTCACTTCAACATTTTTATTATTATTTAACAACAACATAGGGTAAATCTTGCTCAACGTGTGTCTATTAAGTGATTTAATGAGCGTGATCCAAAAGGTTGAGGCGGGCTCTGTACATAGACAGTGGGGGCTGAAACGCTGCGGAAGTCTGTTGTCCATAGTCATCTTTATCTTTGTTCCAGGACATGCAGGAGTTGAGGGACATGAACAAACTGATAAACTTGCTGGCTCTGCATCCCCTGCAGATGGCCAACCCATGGACCCTGCCAATGTTATTAACGCCCTAAGAACAGTGAATCCACATCGTTGCCCAGAATGAGACTCGGAAGTAAGAATTGGCACAGCCAGATATGAAAGGCACATCAGGAGAACTAGGGGTCTTCTCAGCCAACACGGAACTGGCACTTTCATCCGCCGGACGCTGAAGCATAGAAGGAGAGGGGAGAGGATCTGAGCACCTATGGACTTGTCCGGAAGCAAGGATGACACCTCAACAAATAACAGATCTTGGTCAACTCTTAAGAGTTACAACTAGGACATATTGTGTCCATTTTTATTTCAAACAGTGAAGTGTTGTACTGAAAACTTAATATAATCTTCCACCTACTACACCTGTGACTGTGGTAGCAGCACTGACTTAAAAAGAAAGTGAACTGGGCTCATTTCCCAGCCTCTGTCCTCAATGTCTATCCTTCCCAAAGACAGTATTACATATTTCTGACTAGTATGGCTCTGAGGTCATCAAACTTGGGTACTGAATCATATTCAGAACTTCCTATGAACTATCTGAGGAAGAAAGTGGCGAAGAAGGAAACAATCCACCCCCACTAATTAAGAAATGGCCCAAAATATGTGAATCATTAACACTTCACACCCCAATGGCATCATCTTGACCTTTTCAGTGTACCTGCCATGTGGTTCCCGTTGACCTTTCCAGTGTATCTGCCATGTGGTTCCCTTGACCTTTCCAGTGTATCTGCCATGTAGTTCCCCTAACCTTTCCGGTGTATCTGCCATGTGGTTCCCCTGACCTTTCCAGTGTACCTGCCATGTGGTTCCCTTGACCTTTCCGGTGTATCTGCCATGTGGTTCCCCTTGACCTTTCCAGTGTATCTGCATGTGGTTCCCTTGACCTTTCCAGTATATCTGCCATGTTGTTCCCTTGACCTTTCCGATGTATCTGCCATGTGGCTCCCTTGACCTGTCCAGTGTATCTGCCATGTGTTTCCACGCAAACCAGTGAAGAGACAAGTTATACAAATGACACATGTCAATAATTCCCACACATGATTAACAACACATGTGGCCAGTTCTCATACATGTTCTGTATACAAGCCATTCCCATGGTAGGTAATTAACTGCACAGGGCTGTACAATGATTATCATCATCATCATCATCCAGTACAGAACTTTGACCTCCTAGCAGTCTTTCAAATTTTATCTTTATCATAAGCCAGATGCCCTGTCTCTGTTGCTGTCATATGTAAATTATTTATCACATCTTGAAGTCACCTACAACGTGGTCTTTCTCTTCTCAAACCACTCAGTACACCAAACTCCATAATTATATTTTCCACATTCATGCCTCTTAGCAAAATTCAGTATGTCCCATGAAGCACGCAGCAATCAACCCGACCCAAAGCTGATTTTTTAGGCAACACTATGTTCTGTAATTTGCCACTGCTTTTGAATGAGAAGTCCAACTGACCATTATAGGGGTTGAACTCCCTACCCCACGATCAGTGGACCCAAAGTTTAAGAGCAAATGCTTTAACTTCTCTTTTATTTGATCTAACAAGCAGTCTTCTTCAGTATTAAGTTCTTCATGGATCCACTTCTGGAATACTGATTTTTGTGTGTTTGATTGTGCTCGCTCGCTCTGAACTCAAGCATAGTCCTTAAAAGTGCAACTACATCTAGTGCACCAGACTTATTTCTGCGTGTGGATTAGCTTTCCCTATTACCAATGTCCCTCGCCATCAGATGAACACTCTGACTTCTGAGGTGCTTGTAATTTACATCCCCAAGTCACGGACGAGAAGTCAACATCTTAGTCCAACTGACCTGGTGTAGGTGTTGAACCCACTACCTCAGCATTAGCACACTGGAAGTTTAAGAGCACATGCTCTTATCCATTCGGTCAGAGCTCATTGGAACACTTATATTCAATGAAGAATATATGCTGTTCAGTTGATATGTTAAAGGAACAGGTTTCACGCCTTTGTGTTGCTACAGGAAATATGCATGCCCTTAGTACTTTCACCTGACAGCACCTCACATATCTGAGGTCACAGCATTATCACATAGGCTGACCACTCTCTGTCCTCATTGTCTATCCTTCCCAAAGACATTTATAAACTCACTCTGTTCCAAGCAAGTGAGATTGTCAATTCCTCATGTGCACTAATCTACGTGCCATGCGTGATTGTACTTCTTATGTTTAGTCAGAGCATTCTATTTATTTTTAAAAACAAAGTCTCATATTTGCTCACTCTGAAGTTGTCATTTGAGGATGTTCATGTGATCTTCTGGGGTCAAATGAGTTATTGAAGCTAGGTTGACCACAGAACCGTATGTAGCCTGAGCAATTTTTATACTTCCTCAACTGGCAACTGAACCTGGAGCATTGCATTATCAAGTTACTGAATTATCCACTATCATCTCCTCCTTTACATCAGTTTAAAAGTCAGCTGATGATTGAAATATGAAGGGGCACTTGTTATACATAGAAGAGTGTTAGCCCATGTCACAAACACTTATATCATCTCTTCCAAAGTCTCAGGTCAACTCCACAAACCTACCTACCAGTGCAGTATGTGCACAAACCTACATATCAGTGCAATATGTGCACAAATGTAATGCTCTTCATCTCACCATGGAAAAACCAATTATCTCAAACTGTTTGCTTTCATTTTGGGGCACAGGCTTTTGTGTGGAATAATAATGTTATTCCAATTTAGGCATCTGTTTGTTATGTTTTATCACAACTTTATATCCAGTTTTATCCATATCTTTTGCTAACTTGTCACTGTATTAAACACTGAAAGCTGCAAAGTGTGGCAAGAAGTTAAATACATTTTATTAAGAATATAAAAAAGTAAATACTTAGCAGCTAACAAAAATATGTTGTATTTTTATTACGAGATAAATCCACAAATATACATATTTCAATTATCACTGCTTGTTTTCATGATAGTAAACATTAAAATCTGTCTGTGATTTACTTGAACATTTGCAACATTCGATGATAAATGTAATGTTTGACTGATGTTCAGGGGCCCCATTAATGTCATTTTGTTGACAGTACAAACAGGAAGCTGTGGCTAGCGCAGCAGTCAGGTGCTCGAATCCACGAGGTGAGAATTTTATTCAGTGGTCAACCTAGCCTTAAAAAAAAGAGTACCAGGAAATTTCCAGTGAAGTTATGATGGCCAGTTCAATAGTGACCTCATCACCCATCGAGTGCCAACTGCTCTAAAAATATGGCAATAGCACCATATACTCAATCAACAGGTCACATAGCATGGAAAAGGATCTATTACATCAATTCACAAAACAAATATACATGTGAGAAACTCACTAAAATACAATGCTGCTTGAAAACTCCTTGCAATTTTAACTATAGAGTTAGTCCAAACTTCTACAACCCATCCATAGCAAGCAGTCTTAATTACTCAGACAGTCATAATAAACATGGAAAAATTAAAAAAGAGATGACTGGTTGTTGCAAATGCTGAGGGGTTTAAGAAGTGGCCAACTGGCTGACAGCTGCATGCTGGCAATACTGGTATTAAACAGTATAACAGCAGCACATTGCCGACCTAATAATAAAAACAATGCAAAACTATACACTTACAAAGCTACTCCTATGCTTTGTAACATCCACATTCACTAATAACACTGGCACCTATACAAAATGTACACTTTGCAGCAATGAAAAATGCAAGGAATATTTCAAAATCATTAATGAAAAGAACTTTTTCAATAGCTGAACAAAATAAATATTCACATGTGAAATGCTATGCTTAATGATGTTAGCTAACATAATCTTTGTTCAAGTTGCACGAGACAATATAAAACAGCATCATTGTTGTGAACAAGCAGTGAAACTCTGTGCAGTCTTCACCTGTTAGATAAGAGTACTTTTATTAAATGTATCACATCCTCTTAGTTAAATCAAAACTGGACATACATATTCTCTTGACATGCAGCCAAACACTGTCCAGCCATAAGTAAATGCCCAAAAGATAAACAGCAGCCATGGGAGTATACTAGTCTGTCATCTGCTGCCTTTAGCACCCTGCGGTGGTGGACATGGGGGGGGGGGGGATGTTGGTGGTCCTTGAGTCTGAGGAATTAGGGTCCCCTCCCCCCAACAGAAAAAATTCCACACCTTGCTGATGATTCAAACCCGTCCTCCTAAAGGAGAACCTGGTATTCTATCTATTTGGCCAGCCGTTTGAGTATAAAAGTGACAGTGTGAGTATAGGAAGTGTGCCCTTGACCCTCACAGATGCACCCGTGTATCATTCATATCTAAAGGTGAACACGGCACAACATTTCTCATTCATTCAGTAGCATGTTCTTTGCAGAACTATGCTCCCGTAACAACCTTCCGGAAAACTTCTCGATCATAAGCAAGATATCCCGCGTCCGATACACCCATCTGTAAATCATCTGCCACATCCCGCACCCATCTTCTCTTTGGCCTTCCTCTTCCTCTCTTCCCGGGCATATACCCCTTCATTATTGTTCTTTCCAAACTTTCACGTTTAAATATTTCACATATATTAAAATAAAAATTAACATCTGCACCACAGCTGACATGTGCCAGGTGGGTATTCAACGGGCTGAGGCGATCAAGGCCACCTGCCCCAGCAGTCGCCACACAAGAGCTCACATTAAGCATTTTGTAAACTTGATCTCCAACATAGAAAAATAGCCTGTCCCATTGAGGATTAGAACCTTGGTCCCCCTTGTTCATGAGAGTACTCTAACTCCTCACCTAGTGTGGACAGAACAATGTCATGACCAGAAAATCCCAGACTTGGTTTGGACAACGTGAGCTGCTCGAACCATTAACCAGCGTTAAGTACACAGAAAAGCTAAAATAATGAACAATAATTGCATCAGCTTGAGTCAAGTAGCACACAATATAACTAGACAGGCAGCTAAAACATACCCGAGCTTACACTAAACAAGCCACCAAAAATTATGACTGAATCTCATGAAACAAAGCCATTTATTTCAGTTCCAATATTGCTACAGATAACGTAATTCCTTGTTATAATACAATCATGTATTTCTGGGTGGAAAACACATGCATACATGAATGCATGAGCGCAGTTTCGGAACACTCTCAAAAGGAATAATAAATACAACTAAAACAAACAGTGAATAAAAACGCAGAGTAAGAAAAGAAAAAGTATCGCTACCTTTTAAACAACATGCACATATAACTGAAACAAATACGAATCTGTTCAGTGACAAATTGTGTACACATTTCTCTTTATGTGTTGGTTTTCACATCTATCTGTAACTGTTGGTGTAAACAGTTTTCATCCAACATACGACATGGAAACAAAAGGAAATTCAGTATATGTATATACATTAATAACACCTGATGGCTGTCAACATTAATAACATCTGATGGCTGTCAATATTATACAACCGACCCACTGTTGTAAACACCTGTGAATAAATTTAATGTTACACTAAAAATCTCATCACAAACGATAAGATGTGTAGTACACAACAGCACCAGTCTTCATGGAATAGCAGACAGAATTTCTTTATGGAGATCCTGCATGCACATAACACAAATCTCTCAACAGTTAGAAATGGTCAGCAGAAAGCCATAATTTCCTGTTGCTTCGGCAAATGAGATCAAAGCTGCCCATAACAATATTTCTTTCATGTGTAAATCTGTTAATCAGATGTGAACAGTGAGGGAAACCCACCACGTTTATTTCTCAAGAATAAGCTTGTGGACAGTGACAAAGCCAGGTTTATAGTGGAGCGACATGTTTAAAAATACACTGCCTGTTGACTGAACAGCCTGACATGATATTGGTCCTACCTATACAGCATTATGAAAGCAATCAGTGTAGTCATTCACCCAATTTCTAGCTGTGTGTGTGCAATAATGAACATACACACATAATCTGATGCTGCACACCATTATGTTTCTATTCATCACTGTCAGTGTGCCAACAGTTTCCATACGTGGGTGGAATTTGACTTTTGTGGTTAAAAACTCAAAATCATTTGACATCAGACTGTGGAATTGCTTGTACACATGCAGATGTGTTATATACTTACTGTATATTAAACAGATAACTTGATTTCTGTAACATAAATAAATTACATGCCCGTGACGTTCTGCAAAGAATCTACTACATCACGATGAAATATCTATACTGCACTTGTATTTTTATAACTTAATAATGCGGTTTCATTTCTATAGTTATATTCTCCTCTGTGCTTATTTGCCTCGCTATTACATGGTTGTTGCCTTATTGCAATTAACTATCACTTTGCCTTACCACTATGCAGATATTACTTATTTACAACAGCACACTTGCTTCTCGTAGTTTCTTGCCTCATTGCTATGTAACTATTACTCAGCTTTATTGATATTTAACTGTTACTTTGCTTTATTGTTATGTAACTATTACTTATTTACAAAGCACACTTGCTCTGTAGCAAGTAACTCTTACTTTGCCTTATTACTATATAGCTATTAATTTCTCATCTAATTTTGTGTTCATTTGTGAAGACTTTAGATTGAAACCTTCTGAGTTTGTGCCATATTCTGTCACATTACCATCTAATTCAATATTAATTTGTATTCACATGGCCAACCTCCCCCACTTCATGACACCATTCTCCTACACTACATAAAGCCATAACTTAGCGCTTGTTTCAAACATTTGGGAATTTATGCTCATAGAGCAGTAACTGCCAATGCAACCTTGACCTCCCCTCATCATAATCATGTGCCTTGTCAATATACATGGGCAATCATGCTTCTCACCACATCATGATCTTGAACAAAATGTATCTATTCATTGTCTGATATTTTTCATTTCCATGATGAAAAGTTGTCAAGAATCTTCTCTTGCTGTCTTCCTCTAATTCCTTTTTCTATTTCTTTACTTATTCAGTCTCGGTAGAGATTTGTCCGCAGCTGACGAACAATATCTCCGGTAGGCCTATTCCTGCTGGTCGCAGGGTCCGCTAAGGTCAGGCAGAGAGTCTGACGATAGTGCACGCTTTACACAGGTCCGGACACTTGTGATTGACAGATGTGCGCGCACTTATGGTCCGGGCGCGTACGAGGCCCTCACCTGTGGGACTTGGCTGAACGCCTCTAAGCCGGGTCCCTTGGGTGCCAGGGTCTGGCCATCACTCGCCACCTGCTCGTGGTGGCAAGGTCTCGGAGGTTTGACGCTGTACCGCCAGCGTCTGCAGCCTACCTTGTGCCAGACTATTGGTTACCCATTCCTCTGGAAAACACAAGATTAGGCCGAGAGAGGGAACATGTCGTTTGGGCAGCACATGTTTCTCTGAAGCTCTGCCCAGGCATTGTGATGGAATATTGGCTACATTCCAACTCACATACTATGGCTGTCAAGACTGTAAGGTACCACTCACTCACATCTATCCAGTTATCTGTCCAACTGTTACGACATATTCTAGTTTGTCTCTTCTCATAATGTAGCTTAAAATGTAGATGATACCTGCCTGTTATGATAAGTTAGCTGTCTTTGTCTCTTAGCCTCTTTCAACACATTTAGATTGCTCATTTTAACTATCAATCAGAAATTGTCACATTTTAATAAAACAAACAGCCACATTACTTGATTGATTGATTGATTTAGGAACCGACATCACAGCATTTGGGGCATTCCCATAAGCGCTCCGTCCCTATCCTCAGCAGCCAGCGAAGAGTTCCAACACCAATAGTTCCAGTAGCAATCTGATTATATGTCCGTCTCGCCTTTCCTCTGAGCGTCGGCCAGATCCCCTCGTCACTCCTCGCTGCCTCATTCTTGCCACACTATGGTGATCCATTTGCTCCTCCGAGGTGTAAACGTGCTCCCACAAGGCCGCAACCACGTCTGCCCTGTCATGCATCAATACTTCACCAAGTTTTGCCGAACCAGCCAATTTGTCCGCCTGTTCATTCCCCAGCACACCGGCATGCCCTGGAGAAAAGATCCAGGTGATACTTGTCACCCATGACCTTCGAAGCGAAGCAAGCCACTCTGCACGAAGCCTGCCTGTCCTCACCCTCCTCAGCATGCTTTCTTAGTCAGTTACAATCACGATGTATCGTGTTCTCCATTCAGCAGTAAGCTACACTGACCGCCTCCACCTCCATTCTTAAGCTAGATGTTGTGGTATCATACACCAGGCTCTCCTGCACCAAACGTCGACCATTAGCTTTTGCTAAGAATCCCCAGGCACTTCTCCTACCTCTCAACACTGAACCATCTGTGTAGATAATCACATCACCCGAGCGAGCATTATCCTGAATTAGGTGCTGGATTTCCACTTCTGTGGCTCCTGCTGGCCACTCTCTGCACTCCCGGCTTAATGTGATTATAACTCTGCACAAGTCTGACTGCTCCGCTTGCACTCTGACCCACTCCTCTCCTCGCCTAATGTTCTCTAAGATGCACACCTGTCTGATCGTATCCTCCGCCTGAGCCATCCATGATTTCCCTCTTATCAGTCTCTTATCCACATTACTTAAAATAACTTAAACAGGGTTAGCTTTTGTAAACCTGTGAAAATGTAATGAACAGGAGAAAAACAATGTGAAAACAGGTTTTATACAAACATGATCAATAACTGTAGACATTGCAGTGTTAAAACTTTCATCAGACAAAAAAAGACAGGCAGACTTAATACGGATATGAAGACGTATAAACATGTACATAAATATGGTTTATTTACTTATCTGATCAAAGTGAACCCAGAAAAAAAAATATTCATTGCTTTAACAGTAAATTTAAACAAGAAAGTCCTAGCAGTCACTTACAATATCTGTTAATAATACTTTGCTCATATGTAATAAAGTGCTTGTGTAACATCTAACAACAGAATTAATGTTCCAGAATGTTCATACATATACATAAATGGTAACATGAATTGTCACAAACCCTCAATATAAACCTGGGGCAACATGTTTTGGAAAACATTTTCATACCCTTAAATAATTAAATATTTGATTAATGCAACTCTTTTAAAATTAAAATACTAGAGAAACTGTGTATACATTTAATAAATAAAACAAAATATGCACGTTTTTGTCAAGGAAATTATAAATTCATACATAGGCTACCAAGAAATAATGTCCTCATTGGACCCACCTTGTCAAACACTATTCTCAATGGTACAGTCAAAGAGCCAACACAAGATATCCTGGATTAGTAACATGAAATCTTTCATTCTCAGGCAGCTGTTACTAAGCTTGTTCTGTCCTAAGCAGCAAAAATAATGGACCTGTTTAAGTGCATTGAAAAGCACTGGATCTATGGTGCAAGTTCTATTTATAGACCAATCATCACTTGATGGAGGATGTGGCTAACATCAATCCGGCCGCCTTGACTTCTCATGACATTTCCTGGTACACATTTCAGGTCTGGGTAAAAATGTTTGCCCAGGTATATTTGTTAAAATGTGTCTTGATGGGGATTTGAACATATGACCACCAAGCTGGCAGGCAAGAGAGTCACTGTCCATACGTGTCCTAAGAAGTGGTTACTTTAAACATTAAATGTCTTCGGTCTGCATCATTACAAATAATAGCCCAGTAGATGAGATGAGTGAAGAGGACACTTTAGATATAGTGGATGAATGCAACGACTAGATGAGACATAAGAAGCTGAGAACAGCAAATCATGTAGTGAAGTAACAAATGAATGCCCCCAATGAATGCACAATGTGTTGCTGGGTACAGCAGATCATGTAGTTGCTAAAGATAGGCAGTTGTAGAAGACCTTGCCCAGAACTCAAAGAGCCAACAATAGCCAAACAAAAAGGTGGAGACCAAAAACACATGGAGATGGGAATTAGAGACAGAAATGAATATGATGAGGACATGGAAGGAAATGCAGAAGATAGCAAAAAGATAGGACAACTTGGCATGAGCTCGCTAAAGGAGCTGGCTCCCATGGGGGATGGAAGGCAGAAGCAGAAGACCTTGTCCTTAAACAAGTACATAATTGCACCAAGAAGATCTGCAGATGAGAGTTATGAGATAGAAGACAAAATATATAAAGTTTATTACAATTTTTTATTGTTTTGCAATCAATGTTCGCTATGTCTATTCCAAAAAGGATCATAAATTTGCTTCATCCTGACAGATTTCAGTTCATCCAAGGTAAAAGGCTCTAACTACCAGTTAGTAGGTGTTGAAAGCAATGTTTGCTATGTGTCTATTCCATAAAAAATCATAAACAAGACAGTTAGCATGACTGATCTGAGCTGACGGGCGGCTCCTGTAGGATAGATTTCCACTCTTTGTATGGCCAAGCCAGGTTGTCTTGTAGGTCATGCTCTGTGGGTTTTGCTTTGTTTGGTGCTCTACGGTTGCAAGTGGCAGAGTCAGTGAGACAGATTCAGTGGAGGTTTACTTGAGTCTACCATGTCCTGTCCTGAGAAACAGTGGCAGTGTCAGTGAGACAGATTCAGTGGAGGTGTTCTTGAGTCTACCATGTCCTGCCCTGAGAAACAGAGAGGTTACAGTGTCTGCCACAAGGCCAGGTGTTCAATCTGAGATAAGGGTTGCAAATTTTTCTAATACCATTGGTACCTAATGATATCACATGTCCATCAGATCTCTTTGCTAGTCAGATTGGATATCTAAGATTTCTGGATTAAGGGTGAAAAATAGAAAGTCCCATATGCAAGTCAAAATCCCACGGCAGCGGAACCAGCAAAGAGTAGAATGTAAGACCACCACCCTGGCACAATTCTAAGGAAAGAAAAACTACCAACTGGCAGTTAGAGCCTTCTACCTTGGATGAACTAAAATCTGTCCAGACGAGGCAAACCTTACACACAAGCATGTCAAAGTCAGATACACCGACCTCTGAGGTGCATAACTGAGGATGCACTCGCTCGAAAGAGGGATTCCGGGAGGATAACACAAGCCACTATAATACAGTTCCATTTCTGGTTTATTTCTCTAAAGTCTTCAGAGATCTTGTTTATTCAACACAAACATACCTTGGTCTGTCCAATGACAGAAACAAACATCAAATACCCACAAAGGTAACCACATGCATTTTCACTTTGTAAAACATACTGTTCTGATGCATGAATACCTGGGCATATTATTCATGACTATCTAGATGGAAAATATAAAGATAACACTTGCAAATGTCAGATAACAAAAAGAGTTAACAGGAATATCATAACTCTGATCATGTGCCCCTTACATGTAATATAAATATAACATCCTAGTTAACACGGTATCATTTTACTTTACTAGTGGTCCTCTATCTCTACTTCTTTCTTCTGCCTCCATAAGCGCCAAACTATACTTGTGAATATATTTATCAATGTTCACTTTACTGTTAATTCGGACCATTACTTCACATTTAGAGGTATCACTTCAATATACTAGCCTGTTACATGCTGACCATTACTTTACATACATATATGTATATATATATATCATCCGACTGTGCTAGTCTGTTAATTTCTGACCATTATGTTACATTTATAGGTATCATTTGACTGCACTAGTCTGTTAATTCCTGACAATTACCTAACATTTATAGGTATCATTTGACTGCACTAGTTTGTTAATTCCTGACCATTACCTAACATTTATAGGTATCATTTGACTGCACTAGTTTGTTAATTCCTGACCATTACCTAACATTTATAGGTATCATTTGACTGCACTAGTTTGTTAATTCCTGACCATTGCCTTACATTTATAGGTATCATTTGACTGCACTAGTCTGTTAATTCCTGACCATTGCCTTACATTTATAGGTATCATTTGACTGCACTAGTTTGTTAATTCCTGACCATTGCCTTACATTTATAGGTATCATTTGACTGCACTAGTCTGTTAATTCCTGACAATTACCTTACATTTACAGGGATCATTTGACAGCACTAGTCTATTAATCCCTGACAATAACCATACATTTATAGGTATCAACTGACTGCACTAGTTTGCCAATTCCTGACCATTACATTATATTTATAGGCATCATTTGACTGCACTAGTCTGTTAATTCCTGACCATTACATTACATTTATAGGTATCATCTGACTGCACTAGTTTGTTAATTCCTGACCATTATCTACATTTATAGGTATTATGTGGCTGTACTAGTCTGTTAATTCCTAACCATTACACCACATTTTTAAGAGTAGATAACCTATGACCGATATTGTCACAAAGGAGGTGAAGTGTTAGGTCTTAAATTATACTAGGTCATGGCATGAGAAAGGGTGAGTGGCTCCAATCCTCACCACCGTTCCATCAAAGACAATTTCCAGAAAATTCTAAAAATTAACCAGTACCCATTTCATAAGGCCTGGTCAACTCCCAGAGTTTTCATCTTCTTCTGTGATTTGTCATCTCCCAATGGAGTATAGGATGTGCTCGAGTTGAGCTAAGAACCAACGTCACTGCACTCAGGACATTCCCATACGCGTTCCGTTCCCTCATTCAATGTCAGTAAAGAGTCATACTACTAATTGTTCCCACCGCTATCTGATGGAAAGTTCTCCTTGCCTTCCCTTTCAGTCTGAGAAACCCCTGCTGATCTCCTGCAATATCATCATTTCCTCATATGGCTTCAAAATTTGTTTCCCTGCCTCCACCTGGTCCCACAGACACTTCACCATCTCTCCCTTGTCCATAGGTAATCTACCACCAAGAGGTGCATTCCCCCAGCACTCCCGCAGCAAACAATCCATACAGTTCTCACAATCTGTGACCTCTGAAGCGAGGATAACCATTGCACACGAAACATTCATTTCTCCACCTTACTTAGCATACTCCTTGCGTCCGCAATGAATGCAATGTGTGTTGCAATGGTCTCCTCTAACGAACGGAATGCCGCTGTTACTTAACCAAATCAAGCCAGGCCCTTTGTAGACTTGTTCATGTTAGGCTGGACTGTGCAGCTACAGACTTCTGCAGGATGAAGTAGCCATGAACCTCTCCTTAATTACCTATTAAGACAAGCATGGTAGGTTACAGTGTTACGCTTCTTTGCTGACCTAAATACTCCTGGAACATATGGGCATCCTAGAGCTGTACACCCTACCACTACTGGGAACTTAAGCCATACTAGTGTCTCGGTATGCAACCCTGGCTTTATAGTACCACACTAAATGAACTCCTGATCACTATTTGCTACATTTAGTTACGTTAGTTGCATGGCTTTTACATGATATTGCAATCAACCCCAGTATTTATTGGCTGTATGTGGTTTACTAGGAATGTTTAGCTCAGTAGTTTGCCATTGCGTACTAAACAGCTGACGTCTCATATTGTGGAAATCAACTCAAAGCAGTCTGCTCCCAAATCGCCCGTGGCTGATTTTCAACCCTTGATTTGGTATGAGAGGGAAATATGAAACTGCGAATCTCACTATTCCCTAAGCCACTAACATTTACAATGAAAATGTGAAACACCGTAATGATTTCTTCATTTCTATTTCAATGGGACTTAAATTTACAGCAAAATACTTGACAGTTTATGAAGACGACATCTTTCCCTGAGATGCAGAAACTGACTGTTTAGACAATACATGCGATGACTTAAACTCTACATGATCTGTCTGATACATTTCAAATGAAGACAAACCATTCTAGCCAGAACAAATGTAAACAAAATCCCTTCTTGTGTTCCAAAGCATCATCATCATCATCCAGCAGGTTCTTTGCTAAACATCGCTCTAATCATGGCCTGTTTAATCATGACATGTCTAATTATGGCACGTCTAATCAATTATGACCTGTCTTATCAATCATGTGTCTAATCATGACCTGTCTTATCATGGCCCCTCTCATCATGACCTGTCTTGGCATGTCTTATCAATCATGGCATGTCTAATCCATGACCTGTCTTATCAATCATGATGTGTCTAATCATGACCTATCTTTATCAATCATGACCTGTCTTATCAGTCATGATGTGTCTAATCATGACCTGTCTTATCAATCATGTGTCTAATCATGACGTATCTTATCAATCATGACCTGTCTTATCATGGCTCCTCTCATCAAGACCTGTCTAATCGAGGCATGTCTTATCAATCATAACCTGTCTAATCATGGCATGTCTTATTAATCATGACCTATCTTATCAATCATGACCAGTCTTATCATGGCCCCTCTCATCATGACCTGTCTAATCAATCATGGCCTGTGTAATTATGGCCAGTCTTATCATGGCATGTCAAAAAGTTTGTCTCTTACCATCTACTCTGCCTCAAGCTCCCTAATTCCCAAGGTGTCTGTCTGCAATGTCCTGTGTCCATTTCTGCCTTGACTACCAGGAACAATGCTTTCCATCACCATTATTTGACCTTTAATATAGCCAAAGCATTTCAGTTTCTGTGAAATGATGCTGCTTATGAGACAGTTTTTGAGACAGTTGTCATTGATGTTCAGATGTTGCTGAATGTCATTAATTTTCTTCTTCTCGGTCCACAATATTCTAAGAAATTTTCTGTAACATTTAAGCTCAAACCCCCCCCCCCCCCCCCCCCCCACACATATGCATGAAAATATAAGACAATACTTAAGATTTGAGAGATTTCTCTAGTGCAATCTGACAACAACAACCTTATTCATGTTTCTGATCTTCTAAAGCAGTACTTCTCAACACTTTTTTTTTCATTTACGACCTTTTCAGATCAGATGAATTTTTTTCATGACTTTACTGTCATAATGCTGGTACTAATAATTATGCATAATAAGCATATAAATATAGTTTGCAAATGTGTTCATTTTTACTTTGAAACAATGTGAACACACTTCTAATCATTACTTATTCCAAACTTCATGACTTGAATTATGAGTGAAAATTTTACCAATGTCCTTAATATCATGACACATGTACTACAAACCTTTTAAGTTAAAAAAAAAGCTAGTTGCATATCCTTTACAGGACATAGCAGTCAACCTCACTATTTTTTGGCTATTTGTGATCGCTTGGCAAGTTTACATTCAGTAGTTTGCCATTGCTTTCTTAACGACCATTTAAGATTTTAAGACTGACACTTTTTCAGACTCACTTACTCTCTATTTTATATATATATATATATATATATATATATATATATATATATATATATATATATATATATATATATATATATATATAAAGTTCAAGAGTTTGCAAATGCCTCCGACCAAACACAAATGTACGACTAAAGTTGTTACAAACCACCAGTCTCCTTTAGTCAAAGAGTTGTGGTAGCATTGTGTCCAGTGGACTTACTTGGCAATACAGCGTTCAAATTCTCGTGAAACTTTTAGTTTTTCCATGTCCCTAACCAAATTTTACAAAAACATCTACGTCTGCAGTCTTTGATGTCCAATGAAGTATAGGCTTTCAACCAACTCAAGCAAAACACTTTGCAGACTTCTTTGTGACTGGCTGGAATTTGCAGCTATAGATTTCTACAGGACGAGTTAGCTGTCTCTCACCAACCCTCTTGAGCTGCCCCTTCTTCTTCTTCTTCTGCATTCATCCGGAGTTTTTTCCCCAGACGTGATTGCATTGTGCCTGTTTACAGCAGAGCTGCGTTCTTGTGCCATTACGCCGACACATACGACTTCTGCGGGCATTTGTTGACCGGGTTAACCTTCTCGGGGATTTCTTAGAGCTACCCCTTACATGTATGGTAGGTTACAGCGCTGCTTTTCTTCCATCATGGATGGGGCCCCAGTAACATACAGGCAAACCTGAAGAAACAGCTAATCAAAAAAAGGACTTTGGTATGATACTGACCATATTAGCAATCAAGTGCTGTTTGGTCCAGCATATATCAGCCTATCAACTATCATTACTGCCTATAGTATTTTATGGTGTAGGACAGAAGGGGTGTCTTTGAGCCTGAGGAATTAAGACCGCCTGGCATGGACAGTCGCCTCAAACTGTCCCCGACAGAAAAAATAAATCCATGTTACTGAGGATTCGGACCTGGGTCTCCTGAGTGAGAGTCGGGCATTCCACAAACTCAGCCAGGCGCTCCTCAACATATTCCCAAAATACCATGGTGGCATGGAAAATGGCATCCTTTACTTTGGTAAACTAGACAAATTTGTATTTACTCTAATAACCAAGAAAATCTCACAACTTTAGATATACCATAGCTATTTTCTTTCAAATATTTCTGTGACAGAATATTTGGTTATAAATCAATCCAATTTAACAGCTGCCAGCTGAAAATGTCCATGCAGACAATACACACAGTGTTCTGTGTTACTCTGTGACTGTTGCAGAATTTCTATATATACATAAAACATGTTACCAAAACAAGAAAATAAATACAACCTATCATTTGTTCATGATAAAACGATGACACTGTTTTATTTCAACAGGAGGGAAAATATTTGTACATATGTACAGTTTTGTTTAGAAGTGACAGAAAGAACACAGACAGATGGGATTCTGTTGACAGCCATCATCAGACAGGGCCATTGTGTAAAACAGTAACAGCTGCGTCAAACAGCTCTTGGGCCTCCTTGGCTTGGGCTCTGAAATGAATGTATTTGCACAAATGATTTTATTCTTTTGTCCAGTAAGGACTGAACAGGATATAACATGTTTTAATTTCTAAATCATCAGCTGTCCATTTGTTGTTGTGGCCCATTAGAGAAGCAAAGAAGAGCAACACTGTAGCCTACCATGCAGGTCGCAAGAGGCAACTGAGGAGGGTTGGCATGTGACTGGCTGCCTCATCCCATAGAAAACATTCACTGCAACAACCAACCCAACATGAACAAGTCTACAGAAGAGGCATGGTGCGGGTTGGTTGATGGTCTAAGCTCCACTTGAGATTTTAAAACAAAACAGAAGAAGAAGAAGAAGAAGAAGAAGAAGAAGAAGAAGAAGAAGAAGAAGAAGAAGAAGAAGAAGAAGAAGAAGAAGAAGAAGAAGAAGAAGAAGAAGAAGAAGAAGAAGAAATAATAATAAAATTGTCATAAAAAAGTTTAGCCCTGGTTTAGTCGTATTACTTATCCACATCACAGAATTGTATAGAAAACTTAATATCCTCAACCCAAAGAAATAGTGAAAATCACAACTTATATCTTAACATAGCAAAAACAAATATAATGCATACAGATAAAACTACTGTGGAGAAAGAAATGTATGTTAATGAGGAAAGATTGGAAGTGGTGGAAAATTTTGAATATCTTGGGTCATTGTGTCAACAATGGTAACACAATGAAAGAAATTACATGACGACTATCAATTGCTCTTCAAAGACTAAAACAACTGAATAAATTGTGGAGTAGGACAGACAGAACAACAAAAATTAGATTTTTAAGAGCATGCATCTTTCCTATTGCAACATATGCTAGTGAGACCTGGACACTTACTAAACAAGCTGAACAGTGCTTAAAAGATTTTGAATATAAATGTTATAGACGGGTTCTAAGAATATCTTGAATAAAGAAAAGAACAAATGCATCCATACTTCAAGAGCTGAATATTGAAGAGGGTTGGCTATTAAAGACGATAAAACAAAGAAAATTGATATATTTTGTTCACTTGAAACGTCATGAAAGTTTGGAGAGAACAATAATGGAGGGGTATATGCCTGGGAAGAGAGGAAGAGGAAGGCCAAAGAGAAGATGGGTGCAGGATGTGGCGGATGATCTCCAGAAGGTTGCTATGGAAGTGAGGTTCTACAAAGGACATGCTAATGAATGAATGAATGAATGAATGAATGAATGAATGAATGAATGAATGGTTTAGTTGTGAAGCTTTCTGATGATCCCATTCCATAGTTATCTGTCTTGTGGCGCTCACTTTATTTCCCTGTATGTCTGCACTGACAGATCTTTAATACCTGTTTTATATATAAATGTTTGTCTTGGTCTCCCTGATCCTCTTTCTTCCAGTATTAATAAATAAGGTTTATTAACAATGAATGGTAGGAAGTTTATGAACATTCTAAGAAGATATATGATGCAGAGGCAGATGTGCCAGGGTCAAGCATTATACTGACCACCAACACTTTTCACATCCCTGTGAAGGGGGTATCGGAGTAATGAATGGTGGTATGGCCACCAAAGTTAGCATCAGCAATGGTTTCTGCTATCATGAAGCCTGTTCAGGACCAGAAACTTTGCACCAGACAAGGCTGCAAGAGAGTCACAAGGCTGCAAGAGAGTCACAGTAATTTCCCATGATGATGTTAGTCAATCACTACCAAGTTGTTGAAACACACCACTTTGACAACTCATGAGTGTGCTCAGAATGACTGCACTGCTTGTATGAATCAACCCAGCTCAATAAAATCTTATGGTTTTTTTTTTGAAATTTATTTCTTCTTTCCTTGGTACATTTTAAGCCTAACCTTTTAAACATCTTGGCCCCGGGAAGGTTAACCCGGTTAACAAATGCCCGCAGAAGTCGGATATGTCGGCCAAAAGGTGCAAATATCGCAGCTCTGATGTAAAACAGGCACAACACAATTGCGTCCAAAAAAAATATTCGGATGAACACAGAAGAAGAAGATCTTTGCAACAACAATCTGATAGTTTATTAAATTTATTCTTGTCTTGGTACATTTTAAGCCATACAGCTTAAATCTCAAAAGAATTAAACATCCCGTATTCAGAAACAGAAATCCAAAAGGATTTTGCAGCATATGTTGGAGGGGAAAAAAATACTAACTATGAAAAGTCATGCGTGCATAGGTTTGGATATATGAGTTTAATTGCTACTGAGTAAAGGCCAAAACAAATTTACATAAAATATGCCTTGGGTGTCTGTGTTGTGTCCAGTATCAGAGAGAATTGTTTACAGTTCTCGAAGGTTGGTTTCCCATTTCCTTTGACTTTGATAAAAAGATGAAGAATGGTGGAAATGTTTGATTGTGTGCCTGTGTGTATGTTGCTTTTCTGCAGGAACAGAATTAAGTAATAACTAGTCTCCAATCTGTCAAGTCATACAAGAGTGAACAAACAACTAGAATCATCAGATTTCTAAACTCAGAAACATTTAACAAGGTGGCACAATTTAATGTATGGCATATTTTGCTGCACCGCATCAGCATACTGCAGAAGTCACTCAACATAAAATCAAGCAAAATCATAAATCCTTCAAGTTGAAATATACAAATACAAAATAAATTACGATTCATTTAGTCAAGCCACTGTTTACAAAAAAAGGCATGATAGTAGTTTAAAATTACTCTGCTGGACAAATTACAGTGGAATTTATATGTTAGCTTTATTGATTCATGGTTTTGTTTTATTTTATGTTAAGTGTCTTCTGCAGTATGTATCTGATAAACTATGTCAGACAATAAATATCACAAGCTAATGTTTGTGTCTTGTTTATTCAAATTACCCTACAGGACAACAGTTTTGAAAAACAAGATACTCATTGGTACCTTGCCGTCTTGATGGACAATAGTTTGTTACATTGTGCTTCAAAAAGGCATGATAACTACATCCCATGGTAGCAGCAAATGTGACTGATCAGACCAATTCGCAATGTACATGTTTGTCCACAATGGATGCATGTGAACACACGGTCATTTCCACCATCATGCACCATCTTAAGTTTCACATACTTCATGTGTGACCTATCTGCAATCATTTTCTCCTTTGTTTTTATTCCATTTCTGTTCTTAGCCCTCCATGCAACAAGTTCAGTGGAGACTTGCTCCCAATGTGCATTATCAATGCCTGTATCAATCATGTCCCACTTGATAGTCAAAGAATGAACTATTGACACCAAAATTGCATACAACAACAACTTATTACACAAACAGTGCCAACATTCTGCTGCCTCACCTGGCTTGTTCAAGTTTTTGAGCTGGTGTTGATGTAGACTGAGCAGTTTCTGGTTCCTGATAACTCGAGTGACCATCGGTCGCATTTGTGGACAATATGGATGAGGGGGGCACCACTGCTGTTGACTGTGAGGTAGGGGAAGTCACTGGCTCCTTGTCTTGTGACTCGAACAGCTGACTGCTAAGGGAGCTAGATGCTGCAGCAGGGCTAGCCTTGATCAATCCACCAACTGCCAGGAAGCTGTTGAAATAGGGCAACAATAACAATAAGGTGATTATGCATATAACATAACAAATTACTTATTACTTCCATGTGACAAAATCATCTAATGTTACATTCTGTTTTTTGTTAGCGCCGAATGTTGGGCGGCACTCACCAAACCTGACGCTCCACATTGTGCCATTGGCTTTGGGCAGAGGAGCACAACTGGGAGGGTACAAGCCTTATCCTAGTGCAAGGAAATGCAACCTAAACACTAAATGTTATGGCAGGGCAGACCAGGCCCAAAGCCTTTATCAGCAAATGGTCTAGCTTTCATAGCTTGTCTTGTTCCAGATGTGATGGTGTTACCTCTCTTCTGGAGTAAACTAGGCAGAGTGAGAGAGGGATCATAGTGCATGGGCAAGACATAGTCTCTCTAATTCAGTTCAAACTTTGTGCTGTGGAGAGGTATAACTCCACCCCTGGCCTTACCACCAAGGATTGTAGTTATGCCTTTTTTTTTGGTAGCACAATGAAACTAACTATTGTCTGTCAAGACTGCAAGGCGCCAGTGAAATTCTGGTTAATAGAAAATTATTTACCTAAATGTACATCTAGGGTGAAAGTAAAGCATTTGTAAACTTCACAACGTGGGCCTGCTACAAGTTGAGAGAATGTGGGGATTTATTAGTTGTTATTTGGATTGTTTTGTGAAGTGACATAATGACAAAAATTCCACAAAGAAAAGTGATTTACTACCACTAGTTTGTGATGGTCTATTTGTTGTGAAAACCGACAAATGTTTCATTGTAATAAAAACACTATTTTAAAGGTGAGTTGCACCAATAAAATTGTACCTGGGCTTCTAGGTCGACCCAGAATAAAATGCGTACCAGAAAATATCACAGGAAGTAAAGGTTGCCGACATGATATTGAATACATCATCCCCCAAGTGCCTATTGGTCTATAAGAATATGGTGCTAGCACCACATGTTGATATTTTATAGCCAATCACGATCTGCACAGTGGGGAGTGGGGTGTTTCCCCTGGCCATGTCTGAGTAGCAATTACATCAATATAGTGCTTAAATAATTTACAGCAAGATTTACATTTAACGTGATAAGTAAAGATATTTATGTAAGAAGCACTGACTAAACATGATTCAATTCCAAAACAATGAACACACATGTGATGATCACTCATTTCTGTTTAACTAAATGAAAGGTTACTATTTATTCACATCAGACATGATCTAATGTTTGTAGGAAAAGTAAATTATGTATGTACAAATGTTCTACCGTCATAAATAATTATGGCCACAACAGAAACAAATTAAGTACTGAATCAATAAATGCACAAATCAAGCATAATGCACAAAGAAGAAAGCATATTATGAAAGAAAAAGACAAGGACAGAATACATTATGGGCAACAAAACACATACACAATTAAAGAAGTACCAGCTAGAATTCAGTTAATTGGTTTCATTTGTAAAGGATTACTTTGACCGCACATGGATACTTCTGTAAATGCTCCACTCCGCTTTCATAGGTCACACAAGGAGAACCTCAGAACAATGCACAAACTCTGCAGCACCAGTGAGGATACAAATTTGTGTAAAAGAATCAAGCTTGCTATAAAATATTCTGTCTGTGGGTAGGTTTTGTCATTTAACCTGGGTAGCAGCTTTTTTAATATCCAGTTGGTGAGGAATCTTTAATGTACCCACGATAGTCATGGGTCCTCCTCATTGTTTGCCCTTATCTGAAAGGGACAGATGTTTGATCCCATAACCCTGGATCTGGGGAAGTATAAAATCCTTGCATTTCATAAAAATCCACACCATCTATACAGTTAAATGTACCTGGTCGATTCACATTAGAGGCGGACTTCAAATGCTAATGCACTCCATTCACTCATAGTTAACTGTTAGTAAACAAAGCTCAACATCTCTATTTCAGGGTAAAAATATAGAGGCACAACTGTGGTGTATTTAGGTGCATAACTGTAGCATATTTAAAGGCACAATCATAGTATATTTAGAGCCACAACTATGGTATATTTAGAGCCACAACTGTGGTGTATTTAGATGTAACACCATGGCATATTTAAAGGCACAATCATAGTATATTTAAAGCCACAACCATGGTATATTTAGAGGCGCAGATGCTATACATAAAACTTTAAAAGCAAGTATGCAAAATACAATTTGATCATGTCAGAAAGTGTACTAATCAACAAAGACAGCAAGTGTGTGAATTACAATGTTGCCAATACAGCGAGTGAACTTACAAGCACTTACTTAGTTGTCGCAAGTATGTGAATTTCAATGTAATCAGGTAATGAGGGGCACTCATAATTAATGATAGCAAGTGCATTAATTATGAATAAACTAGCTGAGACACTCCACTGATAGCGAGCATTGTAATCTCATTGCAAGTAGTTATAAGATACACTAATAACTAATGACAGAAAGTATGTGAATCTCAATGTAAGTATTTCACCAAGGCACCAGTAAATCATTATAGCAAGTGAGCTCATTATAAAGTGACCAGTTGAGACACTCCGTTAATAACTAATGACAGCAAGTATGTGAATCTCAACATAACCAGTTAACATGGTGCACAGCAAATGTAAATCCCAATTTGCAAACAACAATAGTGTGCGAATCAGAATATGAATGCTATGAGCAATGCAAGCACTCACAGTTGGAACTAATTAAATGTTTCCGGTGTATGCATTCTAAATGATTCAATAGCAGTGCATTGACCAGTGAAAGCATTTGTATTCACCAAATGTGCCAAGCTAGAGAGCACGTTCAAGCTACACAACAGCATGGGGGACAAGAGTCTGTCCAACTAATGAAACAGTAAAGGCAACAGAACCTTTCCTATGCCTTGAGGCAAATTGGGTACAGGGTGCTAGGCTTATCCCATATTTGTATAGTTATTAGTTGCATATCCTTTACAGGACGTTTGCAGTCAACATCAGCATTTTTAGTTGTTGATGCCTTGGCAAGTTTTACGTTCAGTTGTTTGCCATTGCTTTCTGAACGACCAGCACCCTACCTTTTCGTAAAAAACCAGCGCACCGCGGTCTGCTGCCAAATCACGTGCCGTCGAACGCGGGTATATGAGATTACGAACCACATCCATAACCCCTTCGCAACGGAGACCGGCTATTTGTATAGACCAAGTGGTACTTGATGGGTCATGTGGTCAGTACTTGATGGGTGATGTGGTCAATACTTGATGAGCGGTGTGGTCAATACTTGATGGGTGATGTGGTCAGTACTTGATGGGTGATGTGGTCAGTACTTGATGGCTGATGTGGTCAGTACTTGATGGGTGATGTGGTCAGTACTTGATGGGTGATGTGGTCAGTATCACATCAGTTGCCTTTACCACCCAGAACATTTCATGGCACACATTTTATGCTGGGTCAATCATGGGGATTCAAACACATGGCCACTGGGCCAACAGGCAAGCATGTTAATCACCGCATGTCCCAACTGCTGAAATACTTACTTGAAATTGGCCCCAAGATCACAAGGGCCTTCTTCCTGAATGTGCATACCCTTCCTTTCGTTTGTGCAATGGGAGATAAAATTAATAACTAATGTCAGTGCCATGTTTAAAACACAAATATTATGCCCATTTATAATTTTCTGGTGTCGCCAAGAGTTGTTTTTGCTGTGAATCAAGATATAAAAGTCATATGCCCTTACTGCTGAGCAGTGTGCAGGCCGGACTTTTCATTTTTACCTCTGACATTAAAGTTCTGGCCATGCCAGGGGTTGAAACATGACTCCCAAAATCAGAAACCGGCACTGTAACACTTTGGCCATTCCTCCTCCTGTTATATGACATAAATGTTATAAATAGCACGGCTACACGTCAAGAGAATGTGAGACTCCACTGACAGCCGATGTATAATGCTAGGGAAGGTCAGTCTAATGCTGAGAGGTCAGAAAAGTAAGGTCACATTAGGGGTTAATATTGACCAAATTATGCAGTTCCAGAGGACACGTTAGTTAGTTAAATATCCTTTACAGGACATAGCAGTCAACTCAAGCATTTTTAGGCTGTATATGATTCCTGGGCAAGTTTACATTCAGTAGTTTGCCATTGCTTTCTGAATGACCGGCACTCATACCATTGTACGGAAACCAGTGCAATGTGGTCCTCTTCCAAATCGCCCTCAGCTGTGTTTCGAACGTTGTATGCGGGATTATGATTACATAACCCCTTCACTACACTGAAAACTGGGTGGAGAATGTTAGCACTCCCCCAATGTGTCTCCATCTTGCCATGGTGGGGGAGCTTGCGTGTCCCATTGTCCCCATGTGCTATGTCGATGGATGAAAACTACATATCGGGCAGTTTATGGGATAGGGGGCCAGACTAATTGAGACACAACCTGCTGCTCTGCAGGTAGACTGAGGATAGCAGTCAAAAGTTTAAATCAGGCGCACAAAGTTCTTGGTCCGGATACATACTCTAAGGCTCTCTTTCGAGGGTTGTGGCTGAACGCCTCTAAGCCATAAACCCTCGGATGTGAGAGCCGGGCCGATACCCACCTACCGAAAAATGGAGGTGTGGTACTGAGCATTCTACATGCCCAGTTCAGATACTTGTCCGAAGGCTCTCAGCTGGGGGATATGAGGGATTCCCGGATGAGAGGACTGGCCATTTCTCGCTCACTGCTGCACGGAGGTAAGGTGCTGAGCCGGCAGCACATGTAGCCTACCTTGTGAGCGAGTACTAAAAGGTAGAAGAAGTGCCCCAGTCGAATGAAATGGTTACGAATATTGTCTGTATCTAACTCATAGAGAGTGTAGACAAATGTGGAAAAACGTCTCAATGACACGAAATGGAACGCACGGCTAGCGAATCCATTGCGTGGTCCGAAGACCAAAGCGAAATCCTAGTGGATGTCGCCGGCAGACTGACCGTTCCTGGTGTGTGCTTGAGCGACCAGTAGCAAGCGAGATGCCCAACACATGGAAGTGAGGAACTAAAGCAGCCATGAGCAGGACATGGCAACTCCTCAGGTGAGCCCAGTCTCAGAGAAATATGTGCCGGCTCTGCAACTATGGAAGCCTCCTTGGATAGCGAAGGGAATGCTCATGGTCTGCCCCTGCCTTCCCTTGAGGGTTGACCATGATGTCGTTGACCGTTCTACTTTGACCAGCTGAGATGTGGGCGACACCACAGCACTAACAGTCTAACGTCTCTCGAAACCCCGGGAAAGCTAACCCGTAAAAATGCCTGCTGAAGTCGGATGTGCTGGCCCACGGGTGCAAATAAATCAGGCACAACGGAAAAAACGTCCAAGTGAAATGTCTTTCGTGCTAGGAACAGCTCTAAATAACTAGTTTTCCGAATAGCTCGTGTCCGGAAAAGCTCTGACTAGCTAGTTTCCGAATGTTCGTTGTGCCCGGAACAGCTCTGACGGGCACATCGACAAGCACATGTCCGAATCAAATACTCGCCGAGTGGATACCGTCTGCAGACCAATCTGGTCAGTACGGGAAAGGCTCGTGGTGAACGATATGCCCAATATATCGAAGTGAGGAATTCAAGCAGCCATGAGCAGGATGTGACGATTCCCACGGTGAGCCCAGCACCAGGGCGCTATGTGTCGGCTCTGCAACTATGGAAGCCACCCTGGATGGCGGAAAATGCCATGGACTGTCCCTGCCTTCCCTTGAGGGCTGATCGTGAAGCATTCAACCGTTCCAACTTGACAAGCTGTGATGTGGACAGCACCACAAAAGTGAGAGTCCCACAGGAATGCTACCTGTCAAAAATGCACGCTAAAAGTCGGATGTGTTGGCCTAAGGGTTTCGACCCAAGGGGGCATAACAGACAAACCGCAATCACATCTGAAAAAACACTCCGGATGAACGCAAAGAAGAAGAAGAACGTTAGCACTATCGATATGGACAAACATAGACAATACAATATATTAACATTCAGAAATTCATCACATACATGTGGTCTTACAATGGATGATGGATCTGACTGACTGTACAATGGATGATGGATCTGACTGACTGGCACCTTGCCAGACAATAGTTTGTATGATGGTTTGTGACACACAAAATCAATGTATGCGTGCTTAGGGGGAGAGGTAAGGAAGATAGATAGATAGATAGATAGATAGATAGATAGATAGATAGATAGATAGATAGATAGATAGATAGATAGATAGATAGATAGATAGATAGAGAGCGAGAGAGCACGTCCGATACTATTATGCACTGTAAAAACGCGATCTCTCGGCTTTCCGACACTTCCGACGGCTACTTTCGCTTTCGCCAACAGCTTGACAACGTGGCCGGCATTTGTAAACGCGATAGTATGAATTTGAACGGACTGTTACGGACTTTTTTTGATAGTTTTCGGGATTTTTACGCTGTTTTTCAAAATGGATTTCGGCGATTCTTCAAGTGATAGCCGAGATTTCGCTTGGTTCAATTTAAATGACATTAAAGGGCACGAAGTTGACTATTAATCGGAGCTAGATATCAGTGCAAAGCGTTACTTTGCATTAGCAGTCTGAGTCGGACTTTAAAGAGAGTGATTATGATTATGAAAATGTGTTTGTAAATTGCCGTATAGATGACGGAAAATCACAAACAACATGCTGTATTTCGTAAATATTTGTGTTCATATATGGATTACCAACAACAATCACGTGAGTAACATATTATGCATGCTTTTCCCTTCCTTGTGTTGTTTATTTAACTAAAATCGGTTGACTAACACCTTATTTGTGATGTTTTTACTAACGCGACCCGAAATTTTACCAAACCTGAAAAAATCTTGCCCGTTCAGGGCTAAAAAACGGACAAGCGTCTGCCTTGTAAAGGGTTAAGTATATACACAATGGAGAGATATTAAGAATATTAAAGAAGTATTAAGTTATGACACCAACAAGCTGTACCTTTGAACATCTGTGCTGCAGCTTGCATCTGTCGTCTGCACAGAAGATGATACTCCAGAGTGGACAACAGCACTGGAAACAACCGGCGTGTCCGAGCCGACATAATCTGTGGAAGCTTCCGGGATATCAGTTCCCAGTGGGTCACTTAAAGTGCTGGTTGATACAACAGTCTGAAGTTTACGGTCACTAGCTGTGTTAATGGACTCTGATGATGTGCTGTTCAGAAATATAATCAAATATAATCAATGATGTTGAAAAAATGATGTATATTCTATCAATTTAAAAAAAAAGCTGGGTGGATACACTTTACAGGACGTCGCAATAAACCCCAGCATTTATTGGCTTTTGTGATATTCTAGGAAATTTTACGCTTAGCAGATTGCCTATGCTTTCTGAACAGCAGATGCTTGCTTCTAATGTTGTGAAAATCAGTGCAAAGTGATTTGCTTCCAAATCGTCTGCAAATGATTTAGAACCGGGTATGATGAGAATATGAAACTACATTATAAGTTTTACAAATAAATAAATTGTCCTGAACCAGTTTTCTGAACGGGGTCTGTGATGTCACAGCGATATCATATTTTGTAGTGTGAGAGCCAGGAGGAATAGGTGACCAATGTTTCCCTCACTTTAGCAAGTGATTAGCCCAGGCATTACCAGAGCAGTTCACTTTCAACTTTGCTAGCGTGCCCGCCATTAATATAAATGATGCACTGTTATTTTCACTACTGTAATGCCGTGCTGTGACTTCGTGCTTATTCTCTAAATCACAAGCGCTGAAAGTGCTAGAGAGTCTGAGAAATGCCACTACAGGGGTGTGGTAAATGCTGTTCAGGGAACTGGGTATTCACCTGAATAAACAGACAATTGTGTACATGATCAGAGCATGGTACCCTCTGGTCCCGGCAGTTGGATGTTATGGTCACAGGACCGAATAACCTCACATTAATAGGGTGAATTAAAAGTAGGTATGCAGTGCTGATCAGGTCATAACATTTTGAATGCATAAGAAACTAAATTTTAATGTGGGGGTGGGGGGGGGGGGGAGGGAAGAAGAGACGGCAGAGAGTGCGACACATACGCACAGAGAGAGACAGAGGGAGAGAGAGAAAGAGAGAGAAAGAGTGAAGAAAGAGACAGAGAAAAAGAGATGGACAGATTCAGAGACAAAACTGACTGAGACACACTACCAGAGACACAGACACTACCAGAGACACAGATGCTGACGAGGACAGACTCACAGGTGCACAGACACTGACAAGGATCGAGAGAAGCAGTGATAAGACAGAAGATTAGTAAAATAACCAACCCATTGGTGCATAAATTACCTCGAGACCTGGGAATCTGCGGCTGAAGACTCCACTAAATGTGCAGCAGCTTGTGGTGACGAATCTGGAAGTGGTGGGTGGTTGCCGTTAACTACACATGGAGAATGCGAAGACACCAAGCGATGAGACAGGGGCAAACTTTGTGATGTTGAATCTGGTTGCAGGCTGTCAATGTCCTTCTCCTCTTCTTCATTTCTTAGGTGCATGTCACCGGCGCCTGAAACCCCATGGTCATCATTAAAATTTTTTACAGTATACAACATTTCTGTATGTACGGGTCATAGCACAGTGGCCAGTGCAGTCTGGTGGTTATGTGTTTAAATCACATTTAAAGCAGATTTGTATTTGTTGAAATTGACTTTAGCTCCCAGACTGACCAACACAGCCTAAAACAGGCTTAAGAAAATGTCTTGGGAAATCAAGGCGGTCAGCGTGATATTGACCACATTGCCCATAGAGTACCAATTGGCCTACAAAATTATTGGGTTGGCATCACATGACCAAAACGCCTCAATGTGTATAGAAAGGGGTTTTGTTCTTATATATAACTCTGGGTTTGACCTAGCAAATAGAAGTTATCAGACTTCTGCAGGCACTGAAGAAAAGAGTTGATCACACATCTAATTCCCTGAAAGTAAACGGGAATCGTCATCAAGGCGGATTTTTAAAATTAAAATAGGCTTCCAGGTCACCCCAGCCTAAAATGGACACCTGAAAACATCCTGGGAAGTAAATGCAGCAGGAGTGATAACGACCACATCACCCATTGAGTGCTCATCTATACAAACATTTACCCAACATGTCTCAACTGAACTTTTTTCTTTCTTTCTTAAACTTTAAATGAAAAGCCCATTACTTCACAGCAGGGGTCTGTATGGCCATCTGTCTCACTCTCCAAAAGGCATGAGTTCATTTTCATACTCCGTCATTCAAATCATTCCATCATATAAGGGGCTGAAGAGTAGTGGTTGGTGCCCTTGCTCACGGGTCCTGGGTTGAATCCATAATGGTGGCAGAACACCATTTCTTTTCACTGGAGGAGCTCTGGATCCCATTTTAAAAGTTAAAAAGTTATTTGCATATCCTTTACAGGACAAAGCAGACAACCCCAACATTTGTTGGCTGTTTGTTGTGAATTCTTGGCAAGTTTACGTTTAGTAGTATGCCATTGCTTTCTGAACAATGCGGCTCTTATACCAGTGCAAGGCAGTCTGCTTCCAAATCGCCTGCAGCTGTGTTTTGAACGTGATAAGCGGGACTGCAAATCACAATCACAACCCCTTTACCATGGTGCTGGCCGGATCGTGGATCCCATCTAGCATCATTAAATGGATATCAAAGAAGCAACCTGGTTTGCAATTTTAGTCTGCCTCAGATGGCACTGGGTTCAAATCCCAGCACAAAAATTTATATATTTGTCAAAGTCTGATAATATCTCATGTCCCCTTGATCTCCTGGATAGTGAGATACAATAATTAACCTTCTTTGATAAGTAAAATAAAAACAAGCGGTATTGTGCCCAAGATAAAATTCCCATGGCAGTTGGAAATCACAAAGAGTAGTAGGTTGTAAGGCCGCTGCCTTGACAACACTGTTGAGAAAGCAAACCTATCCATGGGTAAGAAGAACCCTTTACCTTGGATATAATTTATCTAGAGGGAGTAAACAGTACACGATTGTACGAATCTCTGAGCTAGAGTGGTGCATTACTAGGTGCAACTCATTCCCTCGAATGAGGAATGAAGAAGAAATGAGTAGCAGAAATGTATGGGCAGGAAAAAGAACACCAGCATGATCTGGCAAGACCCTTGATGCCACCATGGCGGTGACCGCATTGGATCATCTTCACTTTTTATCTATCATGTAATAATATTCTTGCAATGTACAAAGATCCAGAAGTAAAATTGGGTTGTTCAAAGTGGCAACATTTACAAATGTGTTATGAGTTCTCACCTGGCACAGCTGCAGACTGACTGGTGATGGTGGTGGTTGCTGAAACTTCTGCGTTCTGATTATCAGTGTTAGATAAGATAACTGCAGATTGAGATTAGAAGCATTTTAGGTTGTATCAAGTCTTTTGCTATAATAATATAGAGTAGACACTAAACCAAATTACCATAAACATCAGAAGGTGGCAGTGAACATTTTTAACCAAATTGTTAAATGGCCAAAAAATACATATTGTAACAACTGGAACAATTTATAGAAAAAGAGAGAGAGGAAAACATGAGGAATAGATTTTTGACAGGCCTTGGTCGCAGCAGGAAAACAATGTCAGCAAATGAAATGATAGTCTGTTGTCTAGATGACCATTTGACAATGCACATGGCAATAATAATGAATTCAGACAATAAATCAATATAGAAACAATACAAACGTTGATTTTTTAAAATAGGTTAAGCTTAGAGTTAGGAAGATGAGTAACAGAGATTAAGCACACAATAGGTGAGCCAAAAACTGCATTTTAGCAAAAGAAAACTAATGTAATAAATGGCATTAATGAATTGCCCGAAATAAAATACTAATAGAAGAGTATTACATCAAAACTTTTCTCTAATGTTTGACAGTGAATATTGGAATGTGAACAACAAATTATAAAGAGAGCATGGAGGCAATAAAGGTGTGGCTTCTAAAACAAATATTGCGATAACCTAGTACTAATAAAGCTAATAAAGTTTAACATTATTCGAACCATAAGAAAGAATTCTTTGGTTACATGTTTAGAAGAGAGGCACTGGAATACATAACAGCAACTGGAGAGATCAGTGGCAAAATAGGTAGACAGAGAAATTATGCTGGATGGTGTTAAAGCCGTGGCCAGGAGGAATAATATCAATAGAACTATCCCATAACAACAAAGATTGAACTCTGCCTATGCCACATGACAAAGCAGATGACAGATATAATGTACAGTGACAAACACAGATATCAACATTAATTTCTGTTATTTACACAGCATGTTTTGAAATTGGCCGGTGTGATACTGACCACGCCATCCCGCAAGTATCGACTGGTCTATGAAACTATGGGGTTTGCACCATATGTCTGCAGGCGTGTAGAACAAAGTTCTTTACTTCAGTTTACATTCATGTTTTAAAATGAATATCAGTGTTCTGAAGGTGTACAGCTTTGATAATTGATAATGTTTGACTGGCACAAAATGATAGGTATACCGTCTGGGTTTGGACAAAATGACTTTTGCTGTCATATGAGACTTTTCTTCCCTGTGTTGACAGAAAAAGATACTGCAATAGCAAGAAAACCTCGTCACGGCTACAAGATTGTGTGTCTTTATGAATAAAAAGGGACTAGTAACTTTAATTTTAAAACACAATCGTTTACAATAAATGGTTTTAAAAAATGTATCTCTAATGGTTGGCAGAGTGGTTAGTGCGCTTGCTTTCCAAGGCAGTTGCACATCCTTATACAGGACATGGCTGTCAACCACAGCATTTTTTGGTTGTTTGCGATGTCTTGGCAAGTTTGTCCAGTAGTTTGCCATTGCTTTTTGAATGATCAGCACTCATACCTTTGTATGGAAACCAACACAAGGCAGTTTGCCTTCAAATCGCCCGCAGCTGTGTTTTGAACACGGTATGTGGAATTACGAATTGCATTCGTAACCCCTTCACTACAGAGCCGTCAATGGCAAAGGTTAAATTCTCAGCAGTGTCAGAATCCCTTTTTCCAACCTTAAATAAAATTGGTTAAAATATGTACAGCTGTTGAAATGTAAACAATTGAAAAAAAAAACACAAAGTGTAGGGCAGCTTTACAAAATACAATTTTAAAATAGTTCTTCTAATTGTATTTTCTAAAGCTGCTCTACGTTTAGTTTTCCCGACTGTTTTTTCTCTCTCCAACCAGTACTTTGACCCAGCCTCATAAAATCAGTAGCAGACATTTTCAGAATTTGTCTGCCAATTGTCTAGGAACGAGGACGAGAACTGGTGACCACACCCCATGAATATGTGAAGATCTATCATTCCACACCCCAACAGCTGCCTAGGTTATCTTTTTAATAATGGTACTTTCTTATTTTCTACAAAACTAAAGATGACAGCACCCGCTCTACAACAGGCAAGGAAAAAAACAAGTATGTAAATTTTACAAATTTATAGCAAATGATTTTCTTTGGTGTACGTCTTCATGATGCATGTGGTCAATGCTTGTTGGATATGCTATGGATTATAAATGCTCATGATTTTATACACCATAAGAGCTGCTTCTAACGTGGTATATCTACATCTAATGCATGGTTGACATATTATGAATGACAAATGTTCATGAATTTACACACCACATGAGCTGCCTCTAACATGATATGTATACATTATATATATATATATATATATATATATATATATATATATATATATATATATATATATATATATATATATATATATATATATATACGTTCAATGCAAAGTTTACATATCATGAATTACAAGTGTTCATGATTTTACACACCAAATGGGTTGCCTCTAACATGTTTTTTTTTTTATAGGTCGCTGGCTTTGAACTCAAGCGTAGTCCATACATACTACTTCTAGTAGTGCTGGACTGAATGTTGCGTGTACATTAGCTTTCCCTATTAATCCACTGCGACTTCAGAGGTACTTGTAATTTATGTCAGCAAGTCAAGGACGAGAGGTCAACATTTTAGTCTTACTGTCTGGTGTAGGGGTCGAACCCCTTACCTCGGCATCAGCACACCGGATGTTTAACAACATGTGTTCTTATCCATTTGGCCATGCTACCTCATAACAAGGTATGACTACATGAAGTATGTCGTCAATGTATGTTGGTCATGTTTTGCGTTACGAATGTTCATGATTTTACACACTATATGAGCTGCCTCTAACATGGTGTATGTCTATGTGATTATGTGGTCAATACTTGTTGGACATGTGGATTATAAATGTTAATGATTTTACACACCACATGGACTGCCATATGGTATATGCCTACGTAATGTATGTGATCAATGTACTGTTAACATGTTAAGAGTTACAAATGTTCATGCTTTTAACACCATGTTGGCTACCTCGAACATGGTATTGTGTATGCATGAAGGTTGTGGTCAATGGATGTTGGACATGTTATGGATTACAAATGTTCATGATTGTACTCACCATATGCACTGGCTCGAACATTTTCAGTTGTATCCATCTCTACTGGAGAACTCATTCTAGGACCCCGAACCGAACTGTGGAGAAATATATTCACAATGTCATGTTTTAAGCATAAATATACTTTTATTTTTGTATATCCTATTTTACAGGACATGGCTGTCAACACCAGCTTTTTACTGCTGTTGTTGTCTTGGCAAGTTTATGCTCAGTAGTTTCCCATTGCTTTCTGAACGACCAGCACCCATACCAACACATTAAGACCCAGATTGACGCGGCCTGCTGCTAAATTGGCTGCAGTTGTGTTTCGAACGCAGGTAAGCAGGCTCACAAATCGCGTCCGCAAGCCCTTAGCCATGGAGACCGGCACAAATATACTAAAAAATGTTTTGCATATCCTTTACAGGACATCGCTGTCAACATCAGCATCTTTCAGCTGATTGTTGATTTCTTGGCAAGATTACGCTCAGCAGTTTGCCATTGCTTTCTGAGCGGCCTGCTCACATACCCCGTAAGTTACCGACGCGACTCGAACCACTGCTGATTCTCACCGTCGTCACGTTACCTACGAGAGTATACGAGATTACGGAGAAAAGTCGCTAACCTCGAGGCCACCACAAATATACTAGGGCTAACTAGGGAATCAAATTATTTCAAACATGATTAAATTCATCAAATATATTTTATGGTTTTATTCAAAGAGAAATATTTGTAACCTATCCTGTTGTATGCATTGTATGGACAATAGGCAGAGAAGCTGAGAAAACATCTAATGACAACGTAAATGTTGTTTATGAGGAAAATGCAAAGAATACCATGGATTAGCAGAAAAACAAATAAGGTAGTCCTACAAGAAATAGATGAATACCATACATTGATTAGAGAAACTAGATGTAGACAGTTAAAACTTTTGGGCATGTTTTCATTGCATTCACAGCAGCCTACCAGTAAGACAAGTCTGAAACCACAATGGTGCATAACTTCAACAGACCAAGTCATAAAATAAATATATAATATTTCCATCTTGGTGAAGTAAAGGGCGGTAAAGTAGCCACTTCAGCTTTAAAAAAAGCCATGACTTGGTACACGAAAACACCCTTGGAAGTTCTTGCCAGTTTCAAAATGCCCCCCCCCCCCCAGGCTCATAAGTATTTCATGTCAAGTTCTAATATCTATTGCTGTCTTTTCTGTGGCTAACTGCTATTACCTTACTTTGTACACTTCCATTTTTTCTTCTTCTATTAACAACTTTTTAGTTGTTTGAGGCCTCATTGTTATGACAGTTTCATTTATTAACACTGCAGATTATTTTATACTTGTCCTGAGTGCTGGGTACAGCATTATTATAAAGTAAACCATAGAAATTGCATGGAACTTACGAAGACTGGAAGTTGGTAAAAGAAGCAAAATCTGCCCAGTTCTCTTCTGTCTCTGACTGTGCGGGTGCTTTTGTGAAATCGGCCCAACTTTCTTCTGGTAATGTAGTGGTGGTTGTAGCAGCCTCTGCTGGTGAGAGTTTTTCCCAAGGAGAGTATGTTGTGTCCATTGCAATATGATCTGACTGAGATGTTGAGTCTGCAGGCCAATGACCCACTGTCCAGACAAAAATAAATTAGAATTCTGTAACTACAATAGGAAGTGCAATCATAGGAATATGATTAGCCGTGCAGTATCCACAAATAAGAACAGAATAACATGTTTTGTGCAATGGTACTTCTGTTAGTAAAACAAAAAATGCATATGAAGAGCTATAACAATATAAAAGATGAAAATGGAAGCGGATTGTTATATATGCTGTGTTGTATATCCTTTATAGTCAACACCAGCATTCTTTTGCTGTTGTGATCTCTTGGCAGATTTACGTTCAGTGGTTTGCCATTGCATTCTGAATGACCGGCATCCATATCATTTCGTAAATAACAAACGCAAGGTGGTCTGCTGCCAAATCGCCTGCAGCTGTGTTTGGAAAGCGGGTATGTGGGATTACGAACTGCGTCTGTAACCCCTTCGTCACGTGGCCGGCTATATGCAGTGACTTTTACTAAAAACATCAATACATGTGGACATAAATACATACTTGATACATTTGTGTGTTACAAGGCCTATAAGAGAAGCATAAAGTAGTAATACTGTAACCTACAATGCATGTCACATAAAGCTACTAAGGAGGGTTAGTATGAGACTGACTACTTCACCCAATAGAGAACTTAAGCGGCAAAATCTAACCAATCATGAACAAGTCTACAAAGGCCTTAGTGTGAGTTGATTGAGGGCCTATGCTCCACTGGGACATGTAAGACAGCAGCAGAAGAATAAGCATATTGTCTTTAACGATAAGTATTTAGCAAGAATTGATATATTACAGAAGTTTTAAGTTGTTTACTGTCCATGCTACAATTTAGCACAGAAGCCTTGACAATGAACAAGCAATTAGAAAAAAGTTGAACAGAGGCCTGGAGATTTGGATATACAGAAGAATATGTTGTATTTCATGGAAACAAAAACAATCAAATACAGAGGTTCAAGAAAAACTGGAAATGAAAAGAGAGTTGATGGAAGAAATAAGAGGCAAGTGAAATATTTCAGCCATGTTAAAAGACATAAAACTCTTATAAAAACCACACTAGAGGATAAGATTGAAGGCAAGTGAGCAAGAGATGGGCAATGATATAAGTGGGAAGATAACATCAAGAGATGGACGAACATCAATCCGACAGAATGCACAATCAAGGTGAGAGATAGACAGTGTTGGAGATCCATTGCAGCTAACCTTCACTGTGAGATGGCACCTGATTGACTTATTTGAGCATTGTTTATTAATGCAGTCTTGAAAAGAGTCAACATACCAGAAGTCCTTCACAAGTCAGCAGAGGACATGTGCAAGTTTGAGAACCTGTAATCTACACCATGACAGCAAACTGAAGACAGCCGCCTCTTGCTGGGAAAATTCTAGGTAAGTGTGTTGGAAGCAACTGGTTAACCAGGCATGTATATACTTGTCATTGCAGGCATACGGACCATTTCAAAATTAATAAAGAAAATCAATGTTTAGCTTTTAAATGTTACAAAAACATCAGAACAATTGACTGAAATATTTCTGTCATAATAAATGTTACAGTTTAGAAAGAACAGACACGGAAAGTATAATTCCAGAAGAAGAGGCAGGGGTTAGACAACATGACAGTGGACACATAACATTAGAAACACCCTGGGCATGAAACTGCATCAGGCCAGATAACTGGCAGACTTGAAAATGTTTGCTGCGAGATGTAATATGTTGCTAGACTCATATTTTTTTTTCCTTTCCGGCACTTTCTAGGTGATTTTAGTGTTCTGTGGGATGCCTTTACTTCCCACAACAATTTTTGGTACTCATTTATGGTCGGCTTAACCAGGGAGTTAATTTCAATTTTCAAAATCTGCCAAGTTGCAGATTCAAACCCATGATCACCAGGCCATCAAATGGGTGGCAGATGAACACAACCGCTGCAGTATTTTGAGACTCTCAACATTGCAAGGCTCTCTGAAAGGCCTTGTGAATGAGATCAATGATAAATACGTTTCCAGATTCCTTGTTGTTTTCCTGTTAGTACTGTTGATATTGATCTACAGAAATAGGTTTCATAGTCATGTTATTTTGTCATTATTATACAATAAGAGCTGCAGTTGCAAAATGGCTAACAGACTACTCTGCCAGCCTGGCGGTCCAGAGTTCACATCTCTCAAGTGGGGTGTTTTCCCCTATGATCCCAAACACACTTATTGAGCCTTAACAAAATGAATGTTAAACAATTTCTGGGAAGTATGGAGACCAGCATGACACAGACTACATCACTGAGTGTTGTTTGGACAAGAAAATATAGGCCCTTCACATCTCCCCAATAATCCATGACTTGAAAACAAAGCCCTTTGTATTTTATCAACTAGTGTTTTTGATAATTTGATCAATGATCATTGATCAATGATAAATACGTTTCCAGATTCCTTGTTGTTTTCCTGTTAGTACTGTTGATATTGATCTACAGAAATAGGTTTCATAGTCATGTTATTTTGTCATTATTATACAATAAGAGCTGCAGTTGCAAAATGGCTAACAGACTACTCTGCCAGCCTGGCGGTCCAGAGTTCAAATCTCTCAAGTGGGGTGTTTTCCCCTATGATCCCAAACACACACTTATTGAGCCTTAACAAAATGAATGTTAAACAATTTCTGGGAAGTATGGAGACCAGCATGACACAGACTACATCACTGAGTGTTGTTTGGACAAGAAAATATAGGCCCTTCACATCTCCCCAATAATCCATGACTTGAAAACAAAGCCCTTTGTATTTTATCAACTAGTGTTTTTGATAATTTGATCAATGATCATTGATCAATGATAAATACGTTTCCAGATTCCTTGTTGTTTTCCTGTTAGTACTGTTGATATTGATCTACAGAAATAGGTTTCATAGTCATGTTATTTTGTCATTATTATACAATAAGAGCTGCAGTTGCAAAATGGCTAACAGACTACTCTGCCAGCCTGGCGGTCCAGAGTTCAAATCTCTCAAGTGGGGTGTTTTCCCCTATGATCCCAAACACACACTTAATGAGCCTTAACAAAATGAATGTTAAACAATTTCTGGGAAGTATGGAGACCAGCATGACACAGACTACATCACTGAGTGTTGTTTGGACAAGAAAATATAGGCCCTTCACATCTCCCCAATAATCCATGACTTGAAAACAAAGCCCTTTGTATTTTATCAACTAGTGTTTTTCCCTTAACTGAATAATGGTCAGCAAGATGCCACACCCAATCCTGGTCATCCAGGATAGAAAGAAATTATGTGCTTCTAAACTAAATAGCCTCATTTAGCAAGACCTCAATCAACATTACCCTATGTCTTTATACTACTTACCCTCTGAATTGTCAACATCCATTCCCTCAGCTGGATGTTGCATTATCCGAACAGGAGAGTCTAGTTCCTCTCCACTGTCTGTGCTGTCTTCATCACTGCTATTGCATCTAGCTGTTGCAGCCTGCAACCTTCTGAAAGAAAATTACCTGCCATCATATCCATACATTTTAAAAACAATGACGTAATGTTAAAATATAGAGGTCAAGTTATAGTGACTTGCACAAATAAGATCAAATGTATTCCAAGCCATCCAAGTTGGAATAAAATGCCCAAAAATACTGTGACAGGCCCAGATACTTCAGATAAAATGCATTCAGTGTCAACAGAATGCCCAGAAGATACAGTTATAGGGGCTTGTAATTTACATAAAATGTATTCTGAGCCACAAAGTTTGAAAAGAATGCCCAAAGGATGATGCAAAAAGATGAAAGCAGTAAGTGGTTTATAGTTTGACTGCTTGAATCAGGGTCAGCAAATCACAGCTGACCAAGACTTTTCATCTCCACAGTGGCCATGGAAATTGATGGAAGTACTGGAAGGCCCCGGTTAACGTCAGGGTTACATTCTAGGAAAATGTGACATTAAGTGAAACGATGTATAGCGAAACACTATTTCCCATAGAATTAAATGAAATACAGCATATTGTGCACTATAGTAATGTTTGTTTTGATGGTTGTTGACATTTATTGGCTAAATAGAGATGGGTTCGAGGGCGAGTGGTGGAGTTATTGGGACGTAGAGGCATTAAATTCTGCCTCTTCATCTGATGATGAAACTGTAACCTCTTCTTGCCTCTTTTCCTGGCTCCTCTTTGCTTAAACAAAAACTTTGTCCAATGTCTACTGCACAGTAACCACCCTCCTCAATCATGGCCTTTAACTCTGCAGGGAAACGCTCTGCAGCTGGAGTAACAGCACTCGCCGCGTCACCTGTTGTCTGAATATTGTGCAGGTGTGAACGATTCTTAAAGCGCTCAAACCAACCACGACTCGCTCCAAAACCATCATCAGCATTATTAGTACCACTCTCACCTGCTTTCTTAGCCAGATCTTCATAGAGAGATTTTGCTTTCTCTTGGATAACCATCTTGCTCATAGGCATATTCCGTTGGTTCTGGTCTTCAATCTAGACGGCCAAAAGTGCTTCCATGTTCTCCATAAGAATACTTCTGGTATGAGAGGTTACATTTTTAGCATCCTCTATGATTTTGTCAGCACTTGCATGTATTGTCCCAGTCTCAAAACAATGTTATGGCGAAACGTAGCGACTTAAGGTGAAGTTAGTAGTCTATGTGACGACGACGTTATAGCGAAACGACATGTACCGAAGCGACGCATAGTGGGTCCTTCCAATATTTACTGACCAATTGGTATGCTTCGCTGTGAACAGACATCACAAGCAACATTCCTATCAAAGCAAATGAAAAGAGTATATTTATCTTTATGAGAGAGAGAGAGAGAGAGAGAGAGAGAGAGAGAGAAGAGAGAAGAGAGAGATAGAGAGAGAGAGATAGAGAGAGAGAGAGAGAGAGAGAGAGAGAGAGAGAGAGAGAGAGAGAGAGAGAGAGAGAGAGAGAGAGAGAGACTAACAAAAACATGCAAAGAAAAGACAGACAGAGGTGGATAGTATGGAAAAGACAAGGAAATAGCAACAGGAGATAGCAAAGGACAGGAAGACTTAACAGGTGATGATTCAGGGTGTGTGCTCTATTGGAAGATAAAAAACATAAGAAGAATCGACTACTTGTACTCACTCTAGACGAGCATGTTGAGTAGTTTTATTAAAAGCAACAGGTTTCTCTTCCCAGATGTCCTCATCACTATCATCATCAAACTGCTGAAGTCTCTCATTGCAGACTTGCTCAAATAATGTAGCACTTGCTTGCTGTGAACATACATTTAATATAACAGCCATTCAATAGAACTGATCCAGAACATCAAGGTCTGTGAAGAGACATGAATATCTAATCCACTTAGTAATGAACATGATGATGATAAAACAAAACAGTTTCAAAATCAGTTACTGCATCAGCTTCTGTTTCAGCTAAGTAAGAAAAAATCAACAGTAACATGTGCAAATGGATACAATCCTACCTTCGTAATAGCAATAAAAGCACGCCCAAACAAAAATGCTAATATATTTAAATAAAATTTACTGCCCATGATGTCAAGATATCTAGTTATATGATCATCATCATTATGTGCCATGCCAATAAGCATAGGTGGTCATCATGTTTCATCATCTCACGCAGTCACAAGTTATGGATCAGCTCAGTTTTCTTGTCTCGACCATACCACGTGACCAAACCATCCAGGTATTTACTTCTTGGCCTTCCCCTTAATCTTGCCACTTGTGACCAAGTTCTCCAATTTATTTCTTCTCATAACATATCCACAAAACTGCGACTGTCTATGCCTAATTTCCCTAATCATTTTATGGATTTTATTTCGTTTCTTGTAGGACTTTGTCATTGGTTTTTCTGTCTGTCCATGGTATTTTCTGCATTTTCCTCAGAAACCACATTTCCACAGCCATCATATGTTTTTTCAGCTCAGATGTATTTGCAACAACAGCTACAAAAAAGGATACATAAAGATACAGAAACCAAGATAAATGGTGTACCAAACTCAGTTACTGCACGTTTTACTCTCTCCACAAAACAAATAATTAGCCCATGACTACTGTCAGCATAGTTAAACAATGAGGCCTTCAAATGTAAACAAACCTGGCCTTAAATTCAGATCAATAAAAGAATTGTTTTACAAAAGTAAAAGTGCCATCAAGAGGAGTTAACAACATTCAGCATCAGGATAAACAGAAACTCTGGAGTGAGCTTTAGTCTGTTCAAAATCGGTGTATTCAGTCTCAGATATTAATTCCATCAAAGTATCATTTGCTGGGACTGTATCTTATTTTTCTGTACTAATTGCTAGAGGCGCACTTTGTGGGGTGCTGTCTTGTGATAATCTAGTTATATAACCAAACCATTTGCCTTGTTATTTGATAAGTCTTGCGCAGACTGGAGCTGGGGTAGCACAGTGGCTAGCACACTTGCCTCTGGTCTGCTGGTCATATTCCCATCAAGGAGGACTTTACAAATGGATCAGGGGTACCCCAGACTAAAACAGATACCAGGAAATGTCATGGGAAGTAAAGGCAGCTGGCATGATATTGACCACACCACCCACTGAGTGTCAACTGGTCTATAAACAATATGGGGTTAACACCACATGCCCAATTAACCTCGAGGTATGTAAACGTGTCCTTTACTGACACTGGCTTTGTCCCCACCTGCTCCCTAATACTCATTTCTGATGTAGTCGATTCTTAAGTTCAGTATATTAGTTCACAGGCGTATCTATATTTACATGATAAACAAACACAAATGTAATGCACTGACCGCATACTTACATTATCATGTGCCTGAATATCTGAATTGATACTTGATATTTTGTCAGAGAAAGCAGCTCTGGAAAAATCAAATTCAGAGTCAATTTAATTTTTTTTAAATACAGACAATAAAATACAAAGAAAGTAGAAAATGGAGTTGACACTGACAAATTTTGATTTCTTATATATAATTATTATACATAGTATTGCCACCTACTGATTTTAAACAGAGTGAAGAGGTTACAAAAATGTCTGATTAAAACGGACAGTGGATGAAAGAGTTTGAGAAGCCATAATTTAGATTGTTTTTGTCTCAGCCAGCAATACTTGCTATGTATCTATTCCCGGCATGGATCATAAACAGAATGGTGTATCTGGTATCTTCATCAGTTCTCCTACAATTTGTCTTGTGCTGTTACTCCTGTTGGTTGGAATTCATTCTCTATCTAGCAAAATAGTGAGTCTTATAGGATGTGCTATGGTATTTGCTTCAGTGCTGCTCCACAGTTGCAGGTAAATTCAGCACCCAGTGGACTCCAAGCACACCTGCATCGACTGTGCTCTGGTCTGTAATCACTATCTAGATAATCTACATTAATAATACTGTCTCCAAGTAAGGTCATGTCTCGCCTGGAAATAGCATGTTATTCACTTTTCTTTATTGTTTTTGTTTTCCTGGTAGTCTCCATGGCGAAGTGGTTACGCCACTTGTTTCTAGTTGTGGGTTCAATTCCAGGTCATTTGGTTCACGAGTGCAATTTTCTTGGAGATTCCTGAGGGTCATCGTGGGAGCTATGAAGTTTGTGATTTGTGCAACGCTTTCTGCAGGATGCCCTATGGAAAGAGACCAAACCATATGGGATAAAGCCTGTACAATGAAGTCGATCCTTTTACCCATAAAACCCATTTTGTTTTCTTGTTATGTAATATATTATATACATTCCCGGGAAGGTTAACCCGGTCAACAAATGCCCGCAGAAGTCGGATGTGTCAGCCTAACGGCGCAAGAACGCAGCTCTGCTGTAAAACAGGCACAACACAATCACGTCCAAAAAACCCTTTGGATGAACGCAGAAGAATAATACTGTCTGGTCTATAACCTTCATGTGGATTAATATCATTAAGTGCCTTGCCGGTTGGTGTAGACGTTCATATCTCTCCACAGATCTCAGTCTTTGGTGTTGTGGATCAACTCTGCTGATGATATTCCTCCAAGCCATCTTAGTCCACCCATCATCATTTCTCTTGGTCTGCCCCTGCCTCAATTTCCCTTGACCTTTCCAGTTGTCACAATGTTCTTTAATGTGTGTGTCTCTTCTCATCACATGACTAAAGAAAGCTGTCTGTCTCATTCTTTTTGTTGAATATAATGTTCTAATTTAATTAGCCTCTTTCAGGCAATCGTCATTAGTTATTCTGGCAGTCCAAGGAATTTGTAACATTCATCTCAGGAACCACATCTCTGTTTGCTTCCAAGTTCTTCCTAATTTGTTCATTTACATTCCAAGATTTACTGCCATACAGCAAAACAGGTTCTATATAGTATTTCAGCACTCTCTTTCTTACATTCAATGATAGTGACATTGCATCAGATACCTTTCGTTTTTTGAAATGCGGCTTTCGCTTGCCCTATTCTGCTCTTAATTTCTGTTGTGCATTTTCCATCTGATGTTGTAACTGCCCCTAAGTATTTAAAATTATCCACTTAACTAAGAATTTTCCCTTCTATTTCCATTTCACATTTTGGTGTGACTATTTTCTTTGTGACATTTTTCTTCAATATCATGGTTACATTAAAAATACTCACCCAGTAATGAAACCATATCACACATGAAAACAACAACACCAGCATAGTACTCACTCAATTTTGTCATCCTGCTCAGCAAACTCCTCATCATTAAAGCCAAACTGATCAATGAAATTACTGGTCATCTGCTGTAACTGATAGTCAGAGAAGGCCTAGGGAGACAGGGAGGCACCCAGGCACAAAATCTCATTACACAGTTCTTATGTTAGTAATCTGTACGTGGTTACATAACAAGGTTTAACTCCTTAATAGTAAGCTCAATTAGCTCAGCTGGTAGGACAGTAGGAGCCGCAGTGGTATAATGGCTAGTGCATTTACCTACCAAAGCAGTGGTCTGGGTTCAATCCCCAGCAAAGGCTGGATTATTTTGTCCAACCACTATGGCTCTCAGGTGGACCCAGCCTCATAGAAATGGGTACCGGGAAATTTCGGGGAGAATTACTTGGGAAGTCATACTAGAGGACAAGGTTGAGGGCAAGAGATAGACAACGATACAAGTGGGAAGATAACATTAAGAGATGGGCGAACATCAATCTGTCAAAATGTACAGTCAAGGCGAGAGACTGTTGGAGATCCATTGCAGCCAACCTTCCTTGTGGAGATGGCACCTGATTGATTGGTTGATTGATTGTTTGGGAAGTTCAGGTGACAAGGAAGGGAATTGGCTATCCCACCTCATATTGTGGCCTTCGAAGAGGCAAAGATTCCCATCCCAATGGCAGTATCTGCTACTGAACTCTCTTTTCCATCATTAGGATGGTGGTTCACAAATAGCACGGGCGAGTGGAATGAACATTCAAAGATAATCACTACTCAGTCATTCTGAGAAACATATTCATTTACCACAAACATGTAAATATTAGTCAGAAATGTTCTTCATTTTGCTAAAAGTTATATAATAACAGCAAAAGATCAAAGCAGATTTGCAGCAGCAGAGATTAATAGATATCTCTAAAACTGAATGTGGCAAGAAGAAACAGGAATGGAAATCACAACATCAGGAAGCAATTTGGTATAATACCATCAGTCGTGCAGAATGTCGCTCTCATCATGGACATGTTGGGACTGGATGGGTAATGAGGTTAATTCCTGGTAACCATTACTTCCTGGGACGTATCTGATATTTACAAGTAGGACTTCAGGTCGACCCAGTCTAAATGTTATTTTTTTTTTGGCAAATCCTTTTAAAGGACATCGTTGTCAACACCAGCATTTTACTGTTGTTGTGGCTTGGTAAGTTTACATTCAGTAGTTTGCCATTGCTTTCTGAACGAACGGCTCCCATACAAGTTTGTCAAAACCCAGCGCAATGCTGTCTGCTGCCAAATCGTGTGGAGCCGTGTTTCGAACACGGATAAGCGGGATTACGAACCGCGTCCATTCACCACAGATACTGGTCAGTCTACATTGGGTACCAGGAAACATCATGGGAAGTAAATACTGACCACATGTCATGTCTCTCAAACACTAAATGGTCTATAATGGGGCTAACCCCAGAAGCTCAATACATCTTGAAGCATGTAAAAAGACTCTTTTACATTTTATAACAGGCCCAATATAAATTTGCGACAAGAAAAAGAATGTTGAAGTGCTACTCAGAACCTGTACTTTTGTATGGATGTGAAGCGTGGACAATAAGCAGACAAGCTGAAAAACATCTGATGGCTGTGGAAATGTGGTTTCTGAGGACAATGCAAAGAATACCATGGACAGACAGAAAAACCAATGAAAAAAAACCACGTTCTAAAAGAAGCAAATGCAAACTGTAAACTAATTTGAGAAATTAGATGTAGACAGTCAACATTTTTTTAAACACGTTATGAGAAGAAATAAACTGAAGAACTGGTTGAGGGGAAAAGAAGGGGAAGGCAGAGAAGTAAATACCTGGATGGCTTGGCCATGTAGTAAGGTCGAAACAAGAACACAGAGCTGATCCACGACTCCTGTGATCGCGTGAGATGGTGAAACATGATCGCCCACGCTTATTGACATGCACATGATGTGAATAGAAATACAGCATGACCTATTCTGAGAAGCAAGGTTCTATCTCACAGTTCAATCTGCTGAGTCTATAAGAACACACAAGTATGTTGCAGCAGATATTTCAGTGACTAGCCATACAACCCCACAATCGTATCACCTGCTGCATGGCTGTGTCTTGAGGAAATGGAATGTCTTTAAAGTCTGCATCATCATCTTCGCTGCTGGATGCCAGTTGGTGACTCCGCATCTGTCAGACCATCAAGAATACTGACGTCAATCACAACCTTACAAAAGCACATGAATGTTTTTTTCATCCTGATTTTGTCCCTCAACTTGGTCGATGAGATAAGAGTTTAAAAACACTGCCATGGTGTTGTCTATTTGTACCTATGTCTAAATGATCTGTCAATCAAATGGGATTTATAGCTTACTTGTTCTAGTTTGTTCGACAGAAGAACAGCTCTCTTTAACATAAATGTTCTGTCAAATGGGATTACAGACTACTTGTTCTAGTTTTTTTTTCAATGGAAGACTTTCTCTCCAACATAAATGTTGTCAAATGGTTATAGATTACTTGCTTGTGTTCGCTGGCTGTGAACTCCAGCGCAAAGTCCTGTATGCCGGATGAAGACATCCTGTTGTCCAACATCATTGTGATGTCATACAGGACCTGAGGTTTGCGTGAGTATCCACAGTCCCATGTCTGGCTTATTGATATAGATTACTTGTTCTAGATTGTTCGATGGAAGTTCTCTCCAACCTAAATGTTCTATTAAATGGGGTTTTATAGATTACCTGTTCTAGTTTTTTCAATGAAAGAATAGTTCTATCCAACATAAATGTTCTCTCAAATGTGGTTATAGATTACGCTTTTCTACTTTCTTTTCAATGCAAGAACAGTTCTATCTCTTAGGAATAAAGTTTCAAAACACATCTAAGTTATCCCATCCAAAATTATCAAAAGGACTAAACTCCAAATAACATACATCATCTTCAGTACAAAAGACATAGAAATCAATAAGTGAATAGCTATAGTCAATAATCTATATCATTGATACATTCCCACTGAGCACTAGTATATAATGAACACTAACACTTACCAATTCTATCATATTCTTTTTGTTAGTTTCTGTCAAAGGCCCAGCAACAAACGCTTCCCATTTATCTTTGACGTCCTGTGAAAGTCCTGTAGAGAAGAAAAATGTATGGTTGAGAAGATATATCAGACGAACAAAGTAAAACATTATACACAACTGTAAGAAAGTGGCAGACAGTGTTTTTTAGTCACAAAATGAGAAGAGGCATTGGAGAAAATTGTGACAGCTGGACAGATCAGCAGTAGAAGAAGCAGAGTAAGACAGAGAGAAATGATGCTTGGTGCTGAAAGATGATGGGATGGAGGAATGTTGTCAAATAAATAGATTAAGAAAATCAGGGACCTAGATCTGTGGAGAGACATGCATGCTTACACCATTTGGTAAGGCACATTGTGGGGGTGAGGTGTGTGTGTGTGTCTGTGTAGAAATAAGTGTGTGTATATGTGTGTGGGGAAAGAGAGAAAGAGAGAGTGTGCTGCAGTAGTGCAGTGACTAGCACGCTTGTTTGCCAAACCAGTGGTCACATGTCTGAATCCTCCACAGGGTTGGGATTTTGACAAATTGGACACGGGCTCACAGGTAATCCCAGCCGAAAATGGGCACCAGAAAATGCTTTGGGAGTACAAGGTAGCCAGTATAAAATAGAGCACATCACCCATCAATTGACAATTGGTCTATAAAATTTGGGCTAGTACCACATACCCAATATGTCTCGAGGGGTAGAAAAGTTGCTTTTACTGTTTAGTTACTATATATAGTATACACAGGCAACCTTCCACGCCTTGTACCATCTATATTTTCTCAGCATTAGACTTCAGAATTTACTCAAAAAAACATTCAGAATTTCCTAAACAAAAACAAACACTAACAATATTTTCTCAAAATTAGACTTCAGAATTTACTCAACAAAAACGAACACTAACCATATTTTCTCAACATCAGACTTCAGAATTTACTCAACAAAAACACTAACCATATTTTCTCAACATCAGACTTCAGAATTTACTCAACAAAAACACTAACCATATTTTCTCAACTATAGACTTCAGAATTTACTTTAAAAAAAAAAAAAAAAAGGCAACTGTCTGTTTCAGGGGGCTGGAGTTAAAATATAGTTTGCGACATATGACTAGTCTCATTTACCTTACAACTGTTGACTAATTAACAAAGAATACATTTAGATATGTGAGATTGATGTTCATTCAAACATTTAATTTTCAGGACATTTTAGGGATCTGTTGCAATGAGAGATCAGAATTGTTTGGCTTCAAAAGCACTAACAGTAGGCATATAGATGAGGGATTTATGCCCCATTCTACCCACAGCCTTATGTTACATCTTGATAGTGATTCATGAATGAGCACAGTACAAGACTCTAAAATCTGCAGACAGACTTGAAATCAGCATTCAGAGCAAATCAAGACACCCATGCAACCAATAGGAACAATCAGCATAAATGTACTTTGTTATTTGGTGAGCCAGGCTAAGCACCCATGGTTCTGCCTGGAGTACAATAATGTATGTTCCAACAGTTACTAACAATACAAACCAAGCACAGAAATACAATTATTTGGCAGACCAGACATTCCACATTCCAACCACAAGGTTAAAGTTGAGAAGACGAACTTTATTGCACCAGGATTACCCCATCTGCCTTGGTCTCTCTCTGCAGAATGGCAAGCCATCTGCCAAGAGCATAGCATAAAGCACAAACTCCATAGCTCCAGCTTTGACCCCAAGTGATCTCCAGAAAACTGCACTTCATAGCTCCAGCGATGACCCCAAGTGATCTCCAGAAAATTGCACTCCAAAGCCCCCATGATGACCCCAAGTGATCTCCAGAAAATTCCACTCCATAGCTCTAGCAATGACCCCAAGTGATCTCCAGAAAATTGCACCCCATAACTCCAGTGATGACCCCAAGTGACCTCCAGAAAATTGCACCCCATAGCTCCAGTGATGACCCCAAGTGACCTCCAGAAAATTGCACCCCATAGCTCCAGTTTTGACCCCAAGTGATCTCCAGAAAATTGCACCCCATAGCTCCAGTTTTGACCCCAAGTGATCTCCAGAAAATTGCACCCCATAGCTCCAGTTTTGACCCCAAGTGATCTCCAGAAAATTGCACCCCATAGCTCCGGCAATGACCTAAAGTGATCTCCAGAAACTTGTACCCCATAGCTCCGGCAATGACCTCAAGTGATCTCCAGAAACTTGTACCCCATAGCTCCGGCAATGACCTCAAGTGATCTCCAGAAAATTGCACTTCATAGCCCCAGCAATGACCTCAAGTGATCTCCAGCCAGAAAATTGCACCCCATAGTTCCAGCGAAGAACCCAAGAGATTCCAGAAAATTGCACTCCATAGCTCTGACAATGACCCCCAAGTGATCTCCAGAAAGTTTCACATGTGGTCTGAACAGTCTGAAAATGAACCCATGACCTTTAGCAAATAAAGCAGACATCAAAACCACTTTACCAGAGACCACCGGACACTCCAACTAAGGCAAGAAAATAAACAGTAGCAAATACAAACGACAGATACTGAAATGACTTACCTTCATATACTTCTTTCACCAAATTAGAGTTATTCTTCTCTTGAAGCCCTGATATTGAGTTGGCAATTTTTGTAAGGTGTCCCATGAAACCTCGTCGCTTGCCATTTTTCACACTTCTTGATTGCAGAGGAGATAAAAAATTTAATTTTTACTTTATGACATTAGACTGACAAAATTTAACTTACTTTTTACAGATTAAAATGTTATGACAATTTGTCGTCTTCTCAGATCTGCATATACCAAGCAAACAACTCTAACCCACTGATCATTCATGCATCCACAAATGCATCCATCCACACATGTATATACAATATGTTCATGCATAAAATAACAAATGCATGATCTTCTTCTTGAGCTACCTGGTTTGCTGCAGCCAGATCCACACTGTTTTCCGTCTTCTGATGTGTTAATGAAGTCGATGTTTCTTGAGTTATTACTTGTTGCTAGCAGTTTAAGCTTTCCACATACTTCTATCCCTCTGCCTCTCTTTCCTGGTATTTTCTCACATGTAGCCAACTTCTCTATAATACTACCATGTTTGTTGACAAGCCCCATACATTTCACTTGTCTTTTTTAAAAATAGTTCTGATAAGTGATCTAGCAATGCACCTGCCAATATCTCAGCATTTGTGTTGTTCTCTGTACACAATATTCTCAACATTCTTCTCAAAATCCTCTGCCTTCAGTTTCCCCATAACTTTATTACTCATTGTATGAAATAGACAAGAGCAGGCTACACAAAAGTAACCCTACTATAAAAAAGAACTACTACATACCACATGGTTCCCCTCACAACATGAACCCTAGTATAATGAAAAGCTAACAGCAACAATTCCCAAATAACAGAATTGACCAAATACTACTAATTATGAGAGTTGCTTAAAAGTTGTTAGCAAAGGAATTTTGAGTTTAGAAAAATCACCATTAGGATACTCAACATTTTTGTATGACAGAAGACGTGAAGATTGCAAATCGTAATAAAAGCAATTTCTAAACAATAAAATAATTCCCAAAAGAACGCTTTTTACGCTAAACAAACAATGTTTTAAAAATTTGCTGGCTTACATGATGTAAAACAGACATGAAATATATTTTGAAAAGCAAAACTGTATATCTAGGTGGGTGGTGGTGGTGTGTGTGTGTATGTGTGGGTGGGTGGGTAGTATGGCAAGGGAAGGCAAGACACAAAATAAACTGAAACATGATGGAAAGCATCCTACAAAATAATTTTTGACATCTGCCTGTCTGTCTTGAGTTCTTCAATCTCATCAAGAGACTCCTTTGTTTAGTTGTTGTCATTATGCGCCATTTGATAGTTTCTTCTTGTCTTTTGCCTCCTAATGGAGCACAGGCCCTCATCCAACGTTGTAAAGTTGTTTATGACTGGTTAGAATTGTCAGCTAGTTTTCTGCAGGCTCAGGTAGATGCACTCACGTCAAACCTCCCTAGCCACCCCTTGTGACACACAATACATTCTTTGCTTCCCTTATGGGCACCAGTAGCATAAGGGCAAGTGTTTAACAGTAATATTTTGTTGGTGATTTTGCCAGAAACATTCACTTATTGGTAACCACAGAACTTACTGGTGCTGCTCATTGCCCTCCCATTCAACAAGTAACCTTTGTATCAAGCCATACTCTGTAAACAACTGCGAATGAACAGAAAAGGAAAGGTCAACATTAGTTGGAGCACCAGAGACAGAAAGATGTAAATACAGAACATTAAATATACAAGTATGTGAAAAGACATACATGCAGAATATTAAATATACAGTAAAGTTCTTGAAAATGTTCTTGTTCTGACATGTTTGTATTTATGTATGTTCTGTTTGAAGACAAGACAAAAGATTAAGAACATATTGTGGCTTTTCTGACCAGCATGTACAGGTGTGCTGGAAAATGAGCAGGCTGACAGACTGCTGCTGCTCCTTTGGGTGGTGAGCTACTTTATGACAATGTTTATGTGGTTAACTCTTTCATGGACCAAGTGGAAAGTGCAAAACAGACAGAAGATCCACATCTGGAGAGGCTGATTTAGCAGGGAGTGGGCGGAGGGTCTGGATGACACTCTGAGAATAGGGGGAAATGCAGGTGGGCATTCAATCAGGCTGTCACTGGTACCATCAGCAAGGGAACGCTCTGTTGTCTACTCAAGAAGGGAACATGCATATTTGGGAATGTCCCATGTGCAATTATGTTGATTCTTGAACTCATTAGTTTTTTTTAAAATTACTTAGTTAACCATCAGTTATTCACACTGCAGACTGAACCATTCAGTCGATAAGTGCTTGAAACCACTTCTCAGTATCTCCCTCAGCATGTAGCTGTCGACAACACAAGCACTGTGTGGGTTGACTATTCTTCTTTGACCCACTGCCCAGTGTTCTTGTCTGGCTTCATTTCTTTTGACTTGACATTCTTGCAGTCTGAACAAAGTTGCAGATTCACAGTCATCATTTGATTCTTTTACTCGTACTGCCTCTCTGAAGGCATTCACAATATCAGCTTGGCCCATTGTTCATCAGCTTTCCACAGTAGCCAGGTTTGCAGCCTATCAGCTTGTTCATGTGCTGTTTAGCCTGCATGGCCTTGCACAAAACAAAACAAATTACCACTAACAATCAGTACAGATAGAGCACTGGATGATGATGAATATACAAGTTATACACCATAATGGCTTCTAAGTTATTCAACTTGATATATAACCAACACTAATTACATAAGGGGATATTAATCCCAATCCTAAACTCAATGAATTAGCACCTGCCCACGGTAGAGGATGGGAAACATACCACAGTGTGGAAGAGCAGATATGTGGACTGAGTATCCACTAAGATAAAGTGGGCACCTCCAGGGTGCCCTCTGCTGTTAGTGAGAGGACCACAGAGCAGGGTACTCACTTACCCTGGCAACATGAAGGTGTTCACAGTAGGAGAAATGGCAAGAGATCAAGAATCTTTTGGGTGGGTCGTGATGAGAGTGATGTTTTGAACAGGGCGGTGATGATGAAAAGATATGAGCACTCTTAAGGCATATGATAGATCCTAACATATTAGTTGGCAGGTGGCTATGTCCCAGAGTTGACCGGTTTTTGCCTTATGGGTGAACATTTAGGAAACATTCAGATAGGAAAATGACAGCCGATTCCATCAGAGATGAACTGGGTGTTTCGTGGGGGACTGGTGTGTTGATATTCTGGTGGCGGCATTATGCACAGTGTATTTGTGCGGGCTGCTGTTTGTCGAGACTCCTGTCTTTTCCACATTGGGCAGTGGGGAGCGTTTTGTGTGATATTCACAGGCACAGGAATGGAGCATAATGGGGACGACCCGTTGCTGTGAAGTTGGAACTGTGACTAACTAACTAACTAACTAAATATTAGTTGACAGATAATCCCCATTGCACATCGAACCATCAGTCCAAAAGTGCTTGGATCCCATCCTGAGTAAATCCTGCAGCGTGTAGCAGCTGACGACACCAGTTCTGTGCTGGTTTATTCATCTTCTTTGGCTTCTTGCATAGTGCTCTTGTCTGACCACATCTCTTTTAACTTGCTGTTCTCAGTCTAGCTACGGTTGTAGATTCACAGTCATCACTTAGTTTTCTCAAATGTCTTACTTCTCAAAGAGCATTCAGTATATCAGCCTGGCTTTTCCACTATGCATCGCCTAGGCCTTCTACTCACTCCCTTCTGAATCAGCTAGAGCAGCACTAAGCACAGTGGGGCAACAGCAGCCATTCTATACACCTCTTCATTGATCCACACACCTGAATGCCCTGGGCAGAAAATCCATGATATGCTTTCAATCTGCATCCTGTCAAGTGATGCAAGACACCCAACATGCCAATTTTCATTTTCCGAATAATATGAGTCACTTCAAACCAGGCTAGCTGTTTGTTTCACTGACAAGAGATGATTCTTTTGCAGCCTAAATGCCTCTGCTGTCTTCTTTCTGGTGGACAATATTTCTCTACTAGTTCACTGATGGACACTTGAATTTAATGTTTCCTCTTTAAAAGCACCATAAAATCTTCATCATACCATGTTTCTCTATTGGTACACAACTACTTTATATGAACTACCTAATAACTTGTTGCCCTAAGATGCTCAAATACCTTTGTCAGACAGCCTACAAATCTACAATCTTGTGCATCTAACTCCGCAAGACAAACAAATGTTACCTGTGTTAACAAAGGATGCTGAAGCTGGCCATTAATCTCTATGGATCCGTTATTAAATATTAAGAAAAGGCACTGTTCGACTTGAGTATGTAAAAAATTATTCCATTCATATGTGAAGTACAAGTCCTGAAATCAAAAGTTATTCATACAAATTTATAGACACATTGTTTCAGTTTCTCATAAAACACATTATCAAAAATCCCCCTAAAAGTGTTCTGTGTCCTGTACCTCAACAGAAAATCAATAGTTTTTGCGTGCTTGCTATGGGTCCTCCTCATCTTTAAAGTGTCATGTTTATTCCAGATATAAACATGCTCATCTTAGATCAGTTTCCCAATTACTGTATTCAAAAGGCTTTGGAAAAACCTTAGGTACGTTAAGAATTTACAGAAAGTATAGTCATGGCACCCAATAATGGCTTAATTTAAGCAAGGAGTCCTACTGGTGTGTGACAATTTCATTCTCGTTTAACCAATACCCTTCCTTATGCAATAAAATAGCATAATTCTCTTAGTCTGCCCCTGCCTCTTTTAACGTTAACTTTTTTAATCATCACAATGTTTACCAGTCTGTCTTCTCATTACATGACCAAAGAACACTGACTCCTTATATTTGTATATGACGTTCTGCTTTCAATAGCCCTTTTCAGGTGCTCATTGTTAGTTGCTCTGGTAGTCCAAGGTAATTCACAATATACATCTTAGACACCACATCTGTTGTCAACAAGCTCTTCCTAATTTATCCATTCACATTCCATAATTTATTGCCATACAGCAGAACGTGTTATATAACATTTTAGTACTCTCTTACTGACATTCAATGATAGTGACTTATTGCGTAAAATACTTTTCATTTTCTGAAAAGCAGTTTGTGCATTAATGTGGCGAAACATGAAAACATAGTTACTTTACGCTAGTGTACAGTTCAACTTACCAATAATGTTGGCACTGTTCTAAGAGAGGCCAATTCTACATTGACTTGATACATGTTAGCTCCAACTAAAGCGGTGACCAGTTTTGCTACCTGGAGTCTTGTGTTGCCAAGTGGAGGTTCCAGGATTCCAAATGATGTTGGCATGGTACTGTAGCATTGCTGTAGAGAAGTGAGGAGAAGTGCATTTATACAATTAATGTACAGATTTGTAGTGTAGCATTGCTGCAGAGAAATGAGAATGATTAATGTAGTTTTGTACTGCAGAATATCTGGAGAGAAATGAGAATTGCAGTTGTAAAAACTAATGTAATTTTGCACTGTAGGTTTGGTGGAGAGACATGAGAAATGCATTTATATGATTAGTGTAGTTTTATGCTGAAGACTTTCAGGAGAGAAATGAAAAGAGTGCATTCATATGATTAATGTAGTTTTCTACTGTAGCACTGCTGGAGAGAAATGAAGCCAGATATGATGACTTGTTTGTATCATATTTGTGCTAGTTCAGTATCCTTGACGTTGTCTATATATCATTTTGTTGGCTTCCTCTAGCTATGTACCCAGATAATTTTGTGTTTGGTTGTATGGTCACATTGGTAGTTCATCAGGTTTTCCTAAGATGACCAACCTACTTGATTTCCAGCATTTCAACTAATTTTGAGCACGGTCGGACAAAGGTTCGACGTCTGCCTTCATCACCCACCACCTATTCCTCCAACTAGCAGGCCTACAAAATATGCTGGCCTATCACATCCCAGCCCACTGCAGGTTTCTGCTTCAGGGCTGCTGTTATGATATTATGCCTGTCTTAATTCTGATAGAAACTCTAGCAACCAAGCATTTCATCTGACATATAATGCTTTTTCTCTGATTGGATGTCGACAGTGACTGAATGCTGCACTGGAAACAAAGTGTTGGAATATCAGTTGTAGGTAATAAACCGATTTAATCAGCTCTTGGACTTCTAGGATAAAGAAAAGAGCAAGTAATAACATAAAAAATATCAACTTCATTAAAATATGACATGAATGATGTGGACTAGAAATCATGATTACTTAAAGTCTGCTCCAGATCAGGGTCCTGAAGAAGTACCTAGGATTGACTGAGCTGTGATTGTCAATTACTTTAACTCTAGAAGTATCTACAGTAAGCTTTCATATTTCTACAATCTCCTTACCTTTGGAGGGTTGAGTAAAAGATCATGGAAGTCTTTTAGTCGTGGAATAATGGCCGCTATGACATTACTTAAACCCTGTGTGCAACGATCTGTCTCGCCATTTACAAGCTGGTCACATGACTCTGTACTAAGCACATGAAAAGAAATAAAGAGAGGCGCTTAATTTTATGACGGAAAACAGGAAAAGCACAAGCGCACAAGGTTAGCTTTACAAGATAATCATACAAAAATGAAGTACACAGTGGCAACAAGCATTCATCAACCAAACCCCCCCCCCCCCCCCCCCCTCCTGCCAAAAAAAAACAAAAAAAAACAAAAACAAACACAAGACAAAGACAGAAATGATACTATAATAGCTACACAAAAGCATAGTAATATTATGCAAACATATAATAAAAATAGAACAAGCAGAATGAAGTGAAATGTAAAAGGTACTTAACTAGGTAGATGGCAGCTCCAGAGAGAAGAAACATAGATATTAACCTGGAAGCCAGAATATATAGGCAGATGACGGGAAGTGATGCATGAGCAGATAGTGGGAAAGGAAGACTTGAGAAAGGAAAAAACATGACAGCCCAGAGAAAAAAACAGAAACTGGAAATGGGGTGGGGTTAGTGGATGGGGAGTGTTACAATAAGGTTGGAGGAAAACATATGAAGAAACAGAAGGAGAAAGATACAAAATTTCATTCCACATGGTGGTCAGTTGGACTTAAATGTTGACGTCTCACCCTTGACTCTGGAACATAAATTACAAGTACCTCAGAGGTCTGTGTGGTTCGATTAAGCCTAGAAGAGTTCAGTGCGGATGGGAAGAGATGATAGACTGATAATGAAGCCTAGAAGAGTTCAGTGCGGATGGGAAGAGATGATAGACTGATAATTAAGCCTAGAAGAGTTAAGTGTGGATGGGAAGAGATGATAGACTGATAATGAAGCCTAGAAGAGTTCAGTGCGGATGGGAAGAGATGACAGACAGATAATGAAGCCTAGAAGAGTTCAGTGCGGATGGGAAGAGATGATAGACTGATAATGAAGCCTAGAAGAGTTCAGTGCAGATGGGAAGAGATTATAGACTGATAATTAAGCCTAGAAGAGTTCAGTGCAGATGGGAAGAGATGATAGACAGATAATGAAGCCTAGAAGAGTTCAGTGCAGATGGGAAGAGATGATAGACAGATAATGAAGCCTAGAAGAGTTCAGTGTGGATGGGAAGAGATGATAGACTGATAATGAAGCCTAGAAGAGTTCAGTGTGGATGGGAAGAGATGATAGACTGATAATGAAGCCTAGAAGAGTTCAGTGCAGATGGGAAGAGATTATAGACTGATAATTAAGCCTAGAAGAGTTCAGTGCAGATGGGAAGAGATGATAGACAGATAATGAAGCCTAGAAGAGTTCAGTGTGGATGGGAAGAGATGATAGACTGATAATGAAGCCTAGAAGAGTTCAGTGTGGATGCGCGATTCTAAAAGTGCCAACAGGCTGCCAAGAGATCACTTAACAATGGAGGTACTGCGTGCTCGCACGCAGATGGGAACACATACATACACATACAAATTTATGAACACACACAAACAATATCATATAGAAACAACACCTTGTGAAAACAAAATAAGACGTATAAATGGAAGCAAAATGAACATATTGTGTGTCATCTGTTTACAATATATACTCTTAAGTGCTCTCGCCCCTACACACAAAATCAATTCATGTTTTAAAATGACAAGTCAATTAGTTTATTTATACTTGAACATGTAGATCCCCAGAAGCAAAATAACTGTTCATGTGTTTGAAATGGCCTTGGGTTTAAAAAAAAACATGAATGAAAGTATCACAGAGCTATGATCATCAATTTAGCATACTCATTTAATTTAAATCTATGGCTTCAAACCTTCCTTTAATCTGCATTACACACGGCTTTTTCCTCCATTTAATTATTATGGGTCATTAAAGATATTCTTCTTCTGCGTTCATCTGGAGTTTTTTTTTTGGGGGGGGGGGGGGGGGGGGGGCGCGTGATTGCGATGTGCCTGTTTACAGCAGAGCTGCATTCTTGCGCCGTTAGGCCGACACATCCGACTTCTGCGGGCATTTGTTGACCGGGTTAACCTTCCCGGATTAAAGATATTACAAATACATATTAAGATGCAACTAAGTATAATAAATTACCTAGGCAATATTTCTACATATAAACTAAAGATACTTTTGACGATTTACTCATAAGCTTTGCATGTCATATATTATTTCTAACATAGTATACATTTCTGTAAATAATCATATCATGGGAGTTCACACATTTTGTTTTTATGCTTTCCTTCCTCCTCCTCTCATTCTTCTGTTAGGACAGATGGGAGCTTAGTCTTATGTGTCTGGAATCAACAGAAATAAACTGTCCTGACTTGCCAGGACCAGTACATCACAGAAAAAATCTTGAACACCCATAGCTGTAGAGAAATGTTCTTGGTTCTACCATGTTTAGAACTGCCAACTCACTGACACAGAAAATGAGGATATGGGGGTCAGAAAATGGGAACTTTTGAGATGTCTTTCCTGATGATATCAAAGCAAACCTTTACATTTTCTTAGGTTCTTTTAGAAATTGCCTTTCACTTTGGTAACAGTTTACAAAGATAATTATGATAATGCGGTAATATTACGGTCTCTGGCAAACATAACTTATTAAACATTCTAACTGAAATATGACGAACTGATAATGAGATCTCACAGAAAAATTTAATTTTAATTTAGAATAAATTCACTTAATTTAAGAAGGGAATATTTATTTTGAATTGTCAGCTCACCAAGAAGATAAAAGTGAATTCGAGAGATGGAGTGTAAAAGTCAAACAGCAGAAACAAAATGCCAAGAATTTAGAAAGTCTTTCAAAGCTCCTCGATAATTGCACTAACAAGACATTAAATGTTTTGGGCAAAAGGCGCACTCTCTATTTTCACACATACTGACTGGGGTATGCTTTGTCAATGTGACCAATTAAAAGACTGGGAATTCTCACATTTTAAAAGCCAAAATTCTGCACATTTTCAAAATTGTATGCATTCTTCCCAGGCAGACTGTGGCATGTACAACATGACGACAAGTCAGGTTTAGCAGCCCTAACTATGTAGATTACTTCTCCAGGACTACTTACAACTGTATTTAAAAAAAAAAAAAATAAACGGCTCCTTTACCATGCATTAAGAAGCATTGGGCACACAGTGGCAGACATATTTTAATAAGCCAATCGGCACTTGGTGGTAGATGTGCTCAGTGTCATGCCAGCTGCCTTTACTTCTCAAGACATTTTCTGGTACTCATGTTGGGCCGGGTCAACCTGGCAGTCCATGTCAATTTTTAAAAATTTTAAACTGCCTTGATGCAGATCGAATCCATGACCACCAGACATGACAAGTACAAATTAACATAACATACAAATTACCTGTGTCTTCGTACTTCCAGCAGCGTATGTATAACACAGAGACCATTGGCAAGCACAGATTCATTCTTGCCAGAGTCAAACATATTGGACAGCAACTGAGCTACTGTCTCTTCCCTGTGAATGAGGAAATAGCAATGAATGACGATAAGACAAGGACATTATATTTGGTTAAAATAATAACACACACAAGTCCTGCAGCAGAAACCTGGTGTGGGTATGTCAAGTGTTCGGACCATCACATTTTTTAGGTCAGTGTGCATGAAGGAAAAGGTGGCCGGTCTTGGCCTTGTACAGTGAACAGTGAGTGCTGGTATCGAAGCCTTATCCGACTGTTCTCATGCCATTGTCAGCATAATTTTTTTTTTTTACACTCGCTCGCCTTGAACTCAAGCGTAGTCCACACACACTACTTGTGGACTGAATTTTGCTTGTGGATTAGCTTTCCCTACTACTAGTGTCCCCCGCCATCAGGCAAACCCACTCCGACCTCAGAGGTACTTGTAATTTACGTCCCCAAGTCAAGAACGACAGGTCAACATTTTAGTCCAACAGTCCGGTGTAGGGGTTGAAACCCTTACCTCGGCATCAGCACACCGGATGTTTAAGAGTCAGCATAATTTCAAAGCCATCATACCAACACAGCCGCTCAAGAACATCATACTAGTTTGTAAATACTGGTATATAAAAACAAGTACAGGCAATTCTAAGGCTAATACTGCCATTTGAATATGAATTGTTCAGGTTTCAGGTATACTAGGAAACTCTGTTACAAGGAAATTGCAATGAATGCTGATAAGACTACATCCTACAAGTTTGCAAACTCTTGTATATAAAAAGGTGTAAAGGAAATACAATGCTGCCATATGGATTTCAAGTGTTAAGCTTTCATATACAGTCTGTCACAGAAGTATGGCCAGGAAAAATACAATACCAGTAGGTTTGAAACCCCCAATACCCTTAAAAGTACCCTACGTTGGACCGTACAATATACTCCCAGAGGTCTTGCCACTGTTGAAAGCATTTTTTTAAACTGCATGAATATATACATACCTCCATTCTTTGGGAATGAAGTACAACATCATGTTCTTCAAAATTTCTTGTGACTCATATCAAATCCCTTTCAGTTACATTTTCAGCATGGGGAACAGCCACAAATTGCAAGGAAACATGCCAGGAGAGTAGGGAGCCCATGAACCAGAGGAATGTTGTGTTTGACAAAGGAAGCTGAATCAGCTGTAAAGAATGTGCAGGTGCAATGTCACGATGAAGCTGCCAGGTTTCCATTGCTCACAGCTCCATTTGCATTCCTCTCTTCTGATTCAGACTTTCTTGATCACATACAATATTCCTCTGGCTCAACAGGCTCTCTACTCTCCTGAAATGGCTCCTTCAAATTTTTGGTAAGCTGAAAATGTCACTGAAAGGGACTCGATTTGAGTCACATTATTAATAACATGACGGCCACACTTTACTCTATTCTTTCTCTATAGGCAAACCTTGTTGAGATTTTAGCAGCTACTCATTAGCATTGTTTTTATTACTGCACACTGTTGGTTAGGGGGACTTTTCCTTCTTCTTCTGCCCATTATTTCTCAATAGGGCAGCATAGGCCTTCAACCAACTCATGCAAAGCCGTCCTATCTTTTGCTATCTTCTGTAGCTCCAAGTTCTCCCTATATCATTCGCCTGTCTTTAATTCTCCTCTCCGTCTCCCACTATTTCATTCCCCCTGTCAGTTATAGTCTGTCCGGAAATTTATGCCGTCATTCAAGATCAATTATTTTGAAAACTATCTGTTGCATCGTTATGAAATTTTTCCAGCCGTCTTATATTTACCCCCACCCAAGGAATATGTCTTTGATAGGTCCAAAAACAACTTAAATCATTAAAAGCGGCATCATTCCTTTGATGTTTTGCTTAACAACTAGTGATTTCTTGTTAAAAAAGTTATGTTTACGGTAATGAGGACCTGCAAATCCAGATGACAAACAAAGGCGTATCTGGATTCGTATGGGAGTGGGTGCAATCAAAGAAGTAGCTTACAGTCGACAAAATCGGCTGCATTGCACCGGGTTTTTATCCCATATGGCTCAGTTTCTTTCCGCAGCGCGGAAAGCGTCGCACAAAGCACGAACTCCGTAGCTCCAGCGACGACCCTCGGCAGTCTCCGAATAAAATGAATGACGCGGCCCGGACAGACAGACAGAACGGTAGGTAGGTAGGTAGATAGGTAGGCAGAAAGATAGGTGGATGGATGGATGGCTGGCTGGCTGGCTGAGTGGGTGGATCGGTCGGTTGGTGGGTCGGTCGGTCGGTGGGTGGGTGGGTGGGTCGGCAGACAGGCAGGCAGACAGACAGATAGATTAGATAGATAGATAGATAGATAGATAGATAGATAGATAGATAGATAGATAGATAGATATCGGTAGGTCGGTCGGTTAGTGGGTGGGTGGGCAGGCAGGCAGACAGACAGACAGACAGACAGATAGATTAGATAGATAGGACAGACAGATAGATTAGATAGATTGATATCGGTAGGTCGGTCGGTCTGTCAGTGGGTGGGTGGTCGGGCCGGCAGGCAGGCAGATAGATAGATAGATAGATAGATAGATAGATAGATATCGGTAGGTCGGTCGGTTAGTGGGTGGGTGGGCCGGCAGGCAGGCAGACAGACAGACAGATAGATTAGATAGATAGGACAGACAGATAGATTAGATTAGATTAGATAGATAGATAGATAGATAGATAGATATCGGTAGGTCGGTCTGTCGGTGGGTGGGTGGTCGGGCCGGCAGGCAGGCTGATAGATAGATAGATGGATGGATGGATGGATGGATAGATAGATAGATGGATGGATGGATGGATGGATGTATCCGGATGGATGGATGGATGGATATCGGTCGGTCGGTCGGTTGGTGGGTGGGTGGGTGGGCCGGCAGGCAGGCAGACAGACAGACAGATTAGATAGATAGATAGATAGATAGATAGATAGATATCTGTCGGTCGGTCGTTATGTGGGTGGGTGGGCCGGCAGGCAGGCAGACAGGCAGACAGACAGACAGACAGACAGACAGACAGACAGACAGACAGACAGACAGACAGACAGACAGACAGATAGATAGATAGATAGATAGATAGATAGATATCGGTAGGTCGGTCTGTCGGTGGGTGGGTGGTCGGGCCGGCAGGCAGGCTGATAGATAGATAGATGGATGGATGGATGGATGGATAGATAGATAGATAGATGGATGGATGGATGGATGTATCCGGATGGATGGATGGATGGATATCGGTCGGTCGGTCGGTCGGTCGGTTGGTGGGTGGGTGGGCCAGCAGGCAGGCAGACAGACAGACAGATTAGATAGATAGATAGATAGATAGATAGATAGATATCTGTCGGTCGGTCGTTATGTGGGTGGGTGGGCCGGCAGGCAGGCAGACAGGCAGACAGACAGACAGACAGACAGACAGACAGACAGACAGACAGATAGATAGATAGATAGATAGATAGATAGATAGATAGATAGATAGATAGATATCGGTACGTCAGTCGGTTGGTCGGTGGGTGGGTGGGCCGGCAGGCAGACAGGCAGGCAGGCAGACAGACAGATAGATAGATAGATTAGATAGATAGATGATAGATGATAGATAGATGATAGATAGATAGATAGATAGATAGATAGATAGATAGATAGATAGATATTTGTCGGTCGGTCGGTATGTGGGTGGGTGGGTCGGCAGGCAGACAGACAGACAGACAGATAGAGTAGATAGATTAGATAGATTAGATAGATAGATAGATAGATAGATAGATAGATAGATAGATAGATAGATAGATAGATAGATAGATAGATATCGGTAGGTCGGTCGGTCTGTCGGTGGGTGGGTGGTCGGGCTGGCAGGCAGGCAGATAGATAGATAGATAGATAGATAGATAGATAGATAGATAGATAGATAGATAGATAGATAGATAGATAGATAGATAGATAGAATCGGTGGGTCGGTCAGTCGGTGGATGGGTCAGCCGACCGGCAGGCATTCAGACAGACAGACAGACAGGCAGGCAGGCAGACAGACAGACAGACAGACAGACAGACAGATAGATAGATTGATTGATTGATTGATTGATTTCCACCAGAAACCGGGCCTTGTCAGCTAGTTTATTTATATAATCACGTTTCATGAAAAAACCCACATTTGGAGACACCTCTGAATCTTCGCGCTGTTTGTTTGAAAACGAAAGTCACGTGAAAATTTTGAATAATGTGGGTCGAGTCTTGGTGAAACTGTAAAACTGTTAAAATCATGGACGTAATCTTTAAGTCATTATTAATATACCGTATATAAGCTAACTTTAAAATCTGCTGTAAAATCTCCAGAACAAAAATTTTTTTGTTGGGTGGACATAATGATAACGTTATATACTAAATCTCATCATTTTATCTCAGCCCGTTACTGAGATATTGAATTTTATATTGAGGCAACCAAAAAAAAACACACTATAGCAGGATTCCACTGACACTAAATCAATAACAACAGCAAAACATATTTTTCATTATCTCTCAATCATTTTACTAAAGTTTATTCTCTAGATAAGAAAATTATACTAATAAGTTCCCAAAACAAATCCCTATTTAACCACCCAGCAACAAAAACAGCTGCATTTGGTATTGTCCAAACCAATTAACTTACTGCTCTATTGTTACCAGAAGAGGGTCTGGCTCTGATGTGTCTTGCTGTTGGGTGAACTGTTCTCGGCCAAGACGCACAATGTCACAAAGGGACTGAGCTGCATTGCAATGAATCTGTGAAAAATGAAAATCATTATTTAAAGGAAACTTTAAGTTGGAGTCAGTCAGCGGCTCATGATATGTTTATAGTTTATATCATGGATCACTATTCTTTCTTCCTTCTATTCTTCCTCTTCCTTTTGGCTATTTGGGTTGGGGTTTAACAAAACCAATAGTCTCAATATCTAAAACCAATATAGAGAACACATGACTAACCAAGGCCTAATCCAAACCAGTCCATTTATGTTGTGCTGAATCATGACCTGGGTACATCCTAATATGCCTTTGGCAGATGTGAAGTTGCAATACCTTTCTTGCACACTCTTACTGGTTTCTGAGCTAGAAAAGGGGAAGGGGTCTTCTGTGCAACCCAATCCTGGTGGAGTTAGTAGATCGGGAGAGGGGGGATCTACACCAAGCTCATTTCGATAGATGCAAGCTGTTTTCAGGACTTAGGACCTGAACATCAATGCATCAGACTTAAGTGTTAAAAACTCAGTCTTCCAGAGGATTCACCATCCAACTCCTAGTCCAGATTGTTGCTACATTAACTCTCTCTAACCAAAACTTTGAAAACTTAAACATCAGCCATATTGAATGTCACAATGATTTAGAGAAAAAAAAATAGTAATGGAAGTCATAGTTTCTGGAAGACGGGGGGCAGAGGTCAACCAACATGTTAGTGGACACGGTACAGTCAAGACACCCGAGGCATGCAATACATGAGACAAGGGAACCGGTGAAGGATCAAGAGCCTTTTTAGTGGGTCTTGGTGAGTGCAATGTTACATAGGGAACTTGCTACACGATGATGATGTCATAACTCTGGTGTATACTTGTGGAGTTTTATCCAGCAAATGTATTATTTCAGTATTATTGACACAATCTGTTCGTCACAACTGTAAGCAATATGTTGGCTTCAAAACTGCAATATACCACCCACTGAAAGGAAACAAGCAGTCTTAAGGTTGGTGCTCTCCATATTACTCGCCATAGGACATGTATATTTTTGTACTACAATCACTTACATCTTCATCTTTAAATGCCACAATAGAATCCACAAGCTTTTCCACAATCTTGTTCTTGTTCAGCCACTGGAACAAACATTTAAAGAGCATAATACATAAATACTAACATAAATAATAGCAATGTATAAAAAAAACAAGGACAGCTTTTAAGTAATGACATTTATCTCTATACTTCTTATTTTATTGACCTGCTTCCAGTAAAGCATGGATGTTTTTTTTTGTCGGGGGCAAAAAGAAAATCCTAACCTGCACAGTTTGTGGCGACTGCACTAACCAAGCAGCCTTAATTCCTGGGGCTCAAAACCCCCCTTGCCCTACACTGCAAGGTACTATAGGCAACAGATGACAGTTTTATGACAGAGATTAACATGCACATGAGATATTCCATGTTTTCCTTTTGTCTAAAAGGCTCAACATCCATCACCCAGGTAGTTGAGGTGGGATAATGATGTAATTAAATTACTGTGATGTATAGTTTAGTTTAGTCGACGGATCAACATCATGGCACATGGGTGTAACCCATAAGCGCTCCATTCTACTCCTAACTCAAGCCTGAGTCCGGAGAATCACAGCTCAGTGCACGAACTCTGTAGCACCGACAAGGATCTTGAAATACTTTGAGTAGATTTTTAACTCAAAATTTTGCCCGGGCCGCGCTGTTAGGCTACACTTTTTCGATTTCCAACTGCCAAGGGATTTTTTACATGCGCAATAATACACACAGGCGTCCGATCTCACTACCCAGAGACCAGTGGAAATGTTACTAGAAGTCCACATGAAAAAATCCCGGCCCTCACTGGGGCTTGAACCAGGGAACTCCAGCACTCGAGATAGACACCATACCTCGAGACCACTTAGTGCCCCTTTTTTATGATTTATAAGAAGCACCAAGTAGGAATCAAAACATCCAGACCACTAGAAAGCTGGTGCATTTTACTAACTGAAACTGAAGTGAAGAAACAGCAATCTTCTAACTCCACATATGATTTAACAAACTGAAATACCACTTGTGCAATCAACTAATGATAAGAGATACTGAAGAATGTAACTGTGGAATTGGTAAAATAATGGATAATTATTTTCAGCAAGATGGTCCAACATATGCAGAACAAAGAAAATTATTTTGGCCTATAACTAACTCAAGTTGACTGCTGCTTTATTTAAATACATTCATGTCATCTGAAGGTGTATGAAGAAGAAGATTACTGCTAATTTAACCACCATTCAATATCATGATGTCAATTATCTTTTTTCCCAGCATACCAATACTGTAAAGTGTCTCAGCCTTTCAAAGCATACTAAGTCTCTGTAAAGTGTCTCAGCTGTTGTAAGCACAGAAACTGCTTCTGTTTTTCTCCGTTCGCATGATCTCAGCAACACTTTCTTCTTCTTCGTCCTGTATCTAAAATTTGATCTTAAAGTGCATTCTTTGTCTCTCTATCAAAATCCATTGCTTCAATATGGCTTAACCGTTGTAATCTATTGGAAATTTATTACATTAATAACATAAGTTTACATAGCTGGTAGTTCCTCCAGTCACTATCATTGAAGAAAGAAAGTGCTGAAGTGCTATATAGAGCCTGTTTTGCTGTATGGCTGTGAATCTTGGAATGTACATGAACAAATTAGGAAGATATTGGAAGCAACAGAGATGTGGTTCCTGAGACAAATGTTGTGAATTCCTTGGACTGCCAAAGTAACTAACAACGGCTGCCTGAAAGAGGCTGATAAAACTAGAACATTATATACAACAATAAAAAAGAGAGAAGTCCTGATCGTTCGGGTCCATATTGATTGACGGACGTCAGTCGCAGCGATTGGGCAATCTTGAGCATAGCCTACGATGGGTAACGTTGTACTATTCTGTTATGATAATTTGGCGTATCCAGCATGTGCCGCGTGGTTACACACCCGCTTCACACGCCAGTGATCCGGGGCTTGTTTCCGGATCCGGTCAGGGATATGCACTACTGACGAGCTCAAACGAGAGCAAAACTCAAGTATAGTGCTTCCATAGTGACGTGGATAGGCCTTGGGTTCATACCGGAATACGATCAGCGTTGCCAATAGTGGGTTGTGTTCAATATTTAAATTTCAAATCCCGTAACAACCAAATAATAAAAAAGAGAGTTTTATTTTTTGGGGTCATGTGACGAGAAAAGATGCATTGGAGAACATCGTGACAACAGGAAAGATTGTGGAGAAGAGAGGCAGAGGCAGACCAAGATAAATTATGCTGGATGGATTGAGACAGTGGCTTGGAGGAATATCAACACTGGAGTTGATCCAGAAAACCAAAGACCGAGATCTGTGGAGAGTCATGAAACGCTAACCGGCATGGCACTTGATGATGATGATGATGTATATTATACATGAGATTTTATGGTACATAGTTTCAAGCATCTGTATAAAACACAATAAAATGCTAGCTGCCAGAAGATTATGAATACTCCCTACCCCAAATTTCTATTCAATCAATCAAATTATCATAACACGATCTGTGTTAGATATTCAAACTCTATAGCAGAGCTAAGTTAACCCAAAATGGCATGCTACATCCACCAGTATCATAACATGATCTGTGTTAGATATTCAAACTCTTCTATAGCAGAGCTAAGTTAACCCAAAATGGTATGCTACATCCACCAGTATCATAACATGATCTGTGTTAGATATTCAAACTCTATAGCAGAGCTAAGTTAACCCAAAATGGTATGCTACATCCACCAGTATCATAACATGATCTGTGTTAGATATTCAAACTCTTCTATAGCAGAGCTAAGTTAACCCAAAATGGTATGCTACATCCACCAGCAACCAGCTGTCCTACCTCAATGACAGCTCTGCGAGTTTCTGGTGACTCTATGCAAGTTATTAAACGTAGCAGCAAGTCCATCACGGCTGAAGTGCCAATGTGATAAAGCAGACGCTCCACAAAGTTATTCTTTGATTTCAAATACTCAAATATCTAGAAGAAAGAAAAAAAAGGAAATTCAAACTTGTTAAGACAGATTAGAATACACGAAGAAATGCAATGCTGTCTTCATTTCAAAATGATACATATTAAAATATTTCCCAAAAACTAAAATCTGCAATTGATGATTCAGTTTTTTTTTAAAGTTGGTAATTGAATGGCCTGTCCATTTTCCTTTAAGAATGTTTTTTTTTTGGGTGTTCGCTCGCTTTGAACTCAAGCATACTACTTCTAGTGCACTGGACTGATTTTTGCGTGTGGATTATCTTTCCCTATTACCAGTGCCCCTCTCCATCCATCATGTGCCATGCCGGTAAGCGTGGGCGGTCATGTTCTGCCATCTCACTCGATCACCAGAGTCGTGGATCAGCTCCATGTTCCACACAACATGATTTTCTTGGCATCTGTAAAGAAGGTAGTTTGCCATTGCTTTCCTTCCTAGCAGTGACCATACTGGTCAGTGACCGTAGCCATTGTCTCCTAAAAAAAGAGATCCTCTGCCTACCGTCGTGAAGGTGGAGACCATAACCTACAACTATCTGTCAGCTGCTCTTCATCTTCATCCACCACCTGCACACATGAACCCGTTCTGACTTCTGAGGTACTTGGCTGACAACTCAGTAGTACTGGCATCATTCCATTTGTAGTCAGTTTTGAAAAAAATTCAGTTTTTCCAATGTGACTTTGCAAGCCATTTATTAATGTTAATGCATTATCACATGTGGACATGCATGTAACCATTATTTCAGATGTATATCAATAGTTTCTTGAGATGTGGATTTCACTATGTTAGTTCTAGCCTGACAAAATGTTATCACAACTGCAAAATATGAATAAAATTAGTGGAACTGCGGTAAAGCTGTGGAAATATCATCAGCATCAAGTGCCCTGCCAGCTGGCATAGGCGTTCATGGCTCTCCACAGATTTCGGTCATTGGTGTTCTGGATTAACTCTGCTGATGATATTCCTCTATGCCACCATCTCAATGAAATGTAACAATAGAAAATAACAACATAAAATAAGTACTGCAGCTTTACAGAACAGAATTACGAACAATACAAGTTCATAACTGCCAACAAGACTAGAGGTTTAAAGGCGAGAAGATCGACTTCATTACACCACGTTTTATCACATAAGGCTCCATTTCTTTCACAGAACGGTTCACTGGAATTAGGGCGTCTGGAAATAAACTCACAGCCTTCAGTGAGAAAAGCAGGCAAATTAACCACTTCGCTATGGAAACAACCTAAACAAGTTACTACATACTGTATTGTCTTTCCTTTCTTTCTGCCTCAGGCGTAAAGACATGGTAATTTTGTTTAATTTGAGACAGAACTGACTTTGACAGTTGTAGACATTAATCTGGCATTTTCAGCATAGTCTGGCCGTACACCCAATATCTGATAACTAATCTTAGTCATCCATATTCTTTGGAGGGAATAAATGTATAGCTTCTTTACAGTGTTCTTAACAAAAAAATGTAGTTATAAATTTACCTGGGTTTCCCCAAATCTTTTTTTTTTAAATTGCAAGTTTTGAAGCAGGCCAAAATTTGGACATTGATTCAAACGCTGATCATCTTCAAGCAAGTATACATAGTAAATATGTGCTCCTTCACATATAACAACCAAAAACCTAAAACAATATAGCTAAAACTACAGCGACCTACCATATCACTCTTCCTTGTGATCAGAAGGCCCATAACTTTACTAAAGAATGAAGCCAGTAATGGGTTAAGAGGCCTGGACCCTTCCAAGAAAGCATACAGTCTGTTGACAAGCTCCTCATCGCCAGCAAGTTTCTCATTGATCTGTGAGACATCAGACGTCAACAGCTCGCAGGCTGTGTTAGGATACCTGTTTTAAATATAGTTTTTTGAGAGGTGGTGGTGTATTTATGCATCTGTGTGACGTACTAATGTTGTAACATGCCATCCATGCCAGTACTTTAGTGTTATGTACTGATGTATACAAGTAAGATGCAGACTGGAACATAGAAATTGCCATTTAAACAGTATTAAGAGCCTATGGTACAGCAATGTAAATACCAAATACACATGCTAGACAATCAACCCCAAAAGGAAAAACTAAAGCAGCAAACTGTAGGCTAACAACACAGACACGTGGTCATTTCCACCATCATGCACCATCTTACGTCTCACACGCTTGGTGTGTGACTTATCTGCAATAATTTTCTCCTTTGTCTTTATTCCATTTCTGATGTTTGCCCTCCATGCAACACGTTCAGCGGCGACTTGCTCCCAATGTGCATTTTCAATGCCTGTATCAATCATGTCCCGCTTACACACATCTTTGTATCGTAGTAGAGGCCGACCCTGAGATCTCTTACCCATCTGTAATTTACTAAAAAAGATGTCCTTTGGTATTCTACCATCATCCATCCTCCCAAGATGTCCTATCCATCTAAGTCTACGAAGAGTTAGCATGGAATAAACAGTCACACAACTTGATCTTTCCAAAACTTCAGTATTTGTGATTTTGTCTTGCCACTTAATACCAAGAATTCTTCGCAGACACCGCATATGAAAGCTGTTTAAACGTTTCTCTTGGTGTGAGTAAATTGTCCAGGTTTCACTGCCATAAAGAAGAGTACTAAGGACACAGGCTTGACAAGGACTTTTGTTTTTGCAGTAAGCTTCCTGTTCTCCCAGACTCTTTTTCTTAACCTGTTCATTGTTGTTGCTGCCTTACCAATCCGCATGTTGATTTCCTGATCTAGGTATAATTTGCTATTTACCACTAATCCTAGATATGTAAAATGGTCTACCATCTCTAGTTCGGCGTCATCAATAAAGATTGATGGTACCCCATGTGCACCTTGTGACATAATCTGTGTCTTCTTTTTGCTAATTGTTAAACCAAATTCAGAACAAGCATTGAAGAATGCAGATAATAGACACTGTAATTCTTCCTAGGAGTGGGTCGTAACTGCAGCATCATCAGCAAAAAGCAAATCTCTGATCAGTACCCTCCTAATTTTGGTCGTGGCCTTCAATCTCGGAGCATTGTAGAGGCCGCCATCTGAGCGTGAGTGAATGTATATACCACCATCCTGATCACGAAAGGCATATTTCAGTAGAAGTGAAAAGTATATTCCAAAGAGGGTGGGAACCTTGCTTAACTCCACTCTTGATTTCAAACTCTTCAGAAGTTGCACCATCAAACTTGATTATACCCTTTATGCCTGTGTGGAACAATTCCACAATGGACAGAAGAGTTGGTGGGCAGCCAATCTTCTTTAGTGCCTTGAACAAACCCTCACGACTGACCAAATCAAATGCCTTTGTGAGGTCGATGAAGGCAATAAACAGTGGTTGATTCTGTTCACAGCATTTTTCTTGCCAGTTCTGTCGAAAGCCACACTGGGATTCGGGGTAGACTTGATCTCCTAGGACTTGAAGTCTGCACAGAACAATTCTGGCAAATACTTTTCCAACAATACACAGAAGTGAGATACCCCTATAGTTGTTGCAGTCGCTCCGATCACCCTTGTTCTTGAACAGTGTTATGATGCTTGAATCTTTGAAATCCTGTGGGACTTGTCCTTCTCGCCAGCATAGCTCTATTAGCTGGTGGATCTGTAGAGTGAGTGTGTCTTGCCCACTCCTGATAACCTCTATTGGAATCCCATCCTTACCTGGAGCCTTGCCAGATGCAAGTTCATTTATACCACACTTAACTTCTGATATGGTGGGAAGTGTAAAGCCATGGGAAGTGTGAAGTAATGTTACGGTGATTCTTAATCCCTTATGCACATCCAGATTCCTACAATGCTCGTTCCCCATCATTTTTCAATAGTTATTTAACTTCAACTTTGAAAACTCAGAATACCGGCTTCAGGATTAAAGTCATTCTGAAAGGATTAATAATAAAACCACTTAACCGAAGATTGAACTTACTTGAATCTGATCTTCTCATCAACATCGCCGGGTGGCTCCACCGTGATCATCTGCACCATCTCATCCATACATTCTGGCTGAATAAGGCTGCACACGAACAAAACAGACTTCATTGGCCTAACATATTTCTTTTAGATCAAGCATTCGTAACAAAACGTATTACTAGCTGGTTGGTGTATGGAAACAATCATGGGTGTAAAAGACTGGATTCTTATTTCCATGCTCTGGTTCTGGGTTTGATCTCCACCTCAGTCCCTACTCCAGGGCCTAGTATCAGTGATGCCATTTGTTTCTAGTGCCACCACTTGGAGGTGCATGAGACCAGCAGTCAAGCTATAACTCATTTACTGCATTCAACAACATAAATTTGGTGGCTGAATGGCTCAGAGGTTATAGACATCCACCTCTAGCTTATGCAGACCTGGCTGAGTTGACACTGTATACTGTATGGATATTTACAAATAAGAATAGGAAGGTATATTGCTCCCTGATCCTTGTGTAGTGAATCGGACATCTAGCCTACTCGGACAAGGATGGGAAAATAAGAAGTAGTCTCAGGCTGGAGATATAAATATGTGCAATTAAAGTTATTCTTCACAAATAAAAAAAAGTATATTCAGGACTTGGTGTATCTTCCCATTTCCATTCTACTCTACGGCCATACACCAATAATGCAGCCTGTTTCCAGAACCACCTCTGGGAGGTGTAGCAGCATCTTGGTTAGCTCAGATTCACAGACCATGAGGGTGAGGGAAGCAGTCAAGCTATGGGTTACTTACTACATTCATTTCATTTGCTGTGTCTTGAATTCCCTGTGGAGGTTATTGCAATAACTACAGCAATAGAAGAAGATTGAGGACTAGACAGTGGGTGGAGTCTAAGGAGATCACGGTTGACAAAAGTCAGCTTTATTTGTGTACCAGGACACATGGTTATAAGAGGAAATTAACTTGCTGACAGGCTTGCAAGTGGGGCTACTGTGGAAAGCGGACAATTAATGGACAGAGCCGATATACTGAATGCCCTCATAGAGGCAGGGCAATTAAACTAAACAAGTGATGATTGTGAATCTGCAACCTTAACCAGATTGCAAGAACAATAAGTCAAAAGGGTTAAAGATAGACGAGAAAGCTATGCAGAGGGCCAAATAACAGTAAACCACACACAAAAATGGTGTCATCAGTCCCTGAACGCTGAGGGAGATACTGAAGAGGGGATTGAAGATTTTATGGACTGAATGGTTTAATGTGAAGTGAAGATGAGTTATCCACTTTCTAGCTAACTAACAAGCACCGCCTATTCTCTTCTCTCATGATATTACCATTCCTTCAGCAGATTGGGCCTTTAGGAAACCAATGCTCATTTCAAATGCCCTGAAGGTTCATCTATGATGGTGTTTGCAGCAATATAATGTGGTTGAAGGGAACTAGCCACCTACCTCATGTCATGACCTAGAATATATGAAGGCCTACCATTTCACATCCCAACGGCAGTATCTGCTTTACCTTTTAATGTACTTGACCATTTCTTCACATTATGCGTTTCAAAAGCTACACACAATGTGCAGTAAAGGAGATTAAATATAAAGTTAACTGCTTACAAATCCACAAGCTTCCGGTTCTGTGCCTTGCATTCTTGAAGTATATCATCTTCATCCATCAGTTCCTGCAGGGTAACATCCTTGGAGATACAAGCACACAGTATTAATGTTTGGGCTGTTACAGAATTTACTCAGCAATTTCATAGACCTTAGTATCTAGAGTAAAACAACCAACGCTGACCTAGATGTGCTGTTAAACTAGCAAATACTATACAATCGCACACCAGCAATACAACTCAGGGCAGCCGCTTGGCCGTTGATGAGAGTTGCGCTATACACAGGACCTGCCACATGATGATGGCATATGAGCTAAACAATTCTAACATACAAATTGACATATTTCTAATATCAGCCCTAAGACAAAACTACAAACTGTTATGTAAATGATGATGGCATATAAGCTAAACAATTTTCACATACAAATTGACATATTTCTAAAATCAGCCCTAAGACAAAGCTACAAGCTGTTATGTAAATTATTATGGCATATGAGCTAAACAATTTTCAAATACAAATTGACATATTTCTAAAATCAGCCCTACGACAAAGCTACAAACTGTTATGTAAATGATGATGGCATATGAGCTAAACAATTTTCACATACAAATTGACATATTTCTAAAATCAGCCCTAAGACAACTACAAACTTTTATGTAAATCATGATGGCATATGAGCTAAACCATTTTCACATACAAATTGACATATTTCTAAAATCAGCCCTACGACAAAGCTACAAACTGTTATGTAAATGATGATGGCATATGAGCTAAACAATTTTCACATACAAATTGACATATTTCTAAAATCAGCCCTAAGACAAAGCTACAAACTGTTATGTAAATTATTATGGCATATGAGCTAAACAATTTTCAAATACAAATTGACATATTTCTAAAATCAGCCCTACGACAAAGCTACAAACTGTTATGTAAATGATGATGGCATATGAGCTAAACAATTTTCACATACAAATTGACATATTTCTAAAATCAGCCCTAAGACAACTACAAACTTTTATGTAAATCATGATGGCATATGAGCTAAACCATTTTCACATACAAATTGACATATTTCTAAAATCAGCCCTACGACAAAGCTACAAACTGTTATGTAAATGATGATGGCATATGAGCTAAACAATTTTCACATACAAATTGACATATTTCTAAAATCAGCCCTACGACAAAGCTACAAACTGTTATGTAAATGATGATGGCATATGAGCTAAACAATTTTCACATACAAATTGACATATTTCTAAAATCAGCCCTAAGACAGCTACAAACTATTATGTAAATGATGATGGCATATGAGCTAAACAATTTTCACATACAAATTGACATATTTCTAAAATCAGCCCTAAGACAAAGCTACAAACTGTTATGTAAATTATTATGGCATATGAGCTAAACAATTTTCAAATACAAATTGACATATTTCTAAAATCAGCCCTACGACAAAGCTACAAACTGTTATGTAAATGATGATGGCATATGAGCTAAACAATTTTCACATACAAATTGACATATTTCTAAAATCAGCCCTAAGACAACTACAAACTTTTATGTAAATCATGATGGCATATGAGCTAAACCATTTTCACATACAAATTGACATATTTCTAAAATCAGCCCTACGACAAAGCTACAAACTGTTATGTAAATGATGATGGCATATGAGCTAAACAATTTTCACATACAAATTGACATATTTCTAAAATCAGCCCTACGACAAAGCTACAAACTGTTATGTAAATGATGATGGCATATGAGCTAAAGAATTTTCACATACAAATTGACATATTTCTAAAATCAGGCCTAAGACAGCTACAAACTATTATGTAAATGATGATGGCATATGAGCTAAACAATTTTCACATACAAATTGACATATTTCTAAAATCAGCCCTATGACAGCTACAAACTGTTATGTAAATCATGATGGCATATGAGCTAAACCATTTTCACATACAAATTGACATATTTCTAAAATCAGCCCTATGACAAAGCTACAAACTGTTATGTAAATCATGATGGCATATGAGCTAAACAATTTCCACATACAAATTGACATATTTCTAAAATCAGCCCTAAGACAGTTCAAACTATTATGTAAATGATGATGGCATATGAGCTAAACAATTTTCACATACAAATTGACATATTTCTAAAATCAGCCCTAAGACAGCTACAAACTATTATGTAAATGATGATGGCATATGAGCTAAACAATTTTCACATACAAATTGACATATTTCTAAAATCAACCCTAAGACAAAGCTACAAACTGTTATGTAAATGATGATGGCATATGAGCTAAACAATTTTCACATACAAATTGACATATTTCTAAAATCAGCCCTAAGACAGCTACAAACTATTATGTAAATGATGATGGCATATGAGCTAAACAATTTTCACATACAAATTGACATATTTCTAAAATCAGCCCTAAGACAGCTACAAACTATTATGTAAATGATGATGGCATATGAGCTAAACAATTTTCACATACAAATTGACATATTTCTAAAATCAGCCCTAAGACAAAGCTACAAACTGTTATGTAAATTATGATGGCATATGAGCTAAACAATTTTCACATACAAATTGACATATTTCTAAAATCAGCCCTAAGACAGCTACAAACTATTATGTAAATGATGATGGCATATGAGCTAAACAATTTTCACATACAAATTGACATATTTCTAAAATCAGCCCTAAGACAAAGCTACAAACTGTTATGTAAATGATGATGGCATATGAGCTAAACAATTTTCAAATACAAATTGACATATTTCTAAAATCAGCCCTACGACAAAGCTACAAACTGTTATGTAAATGATGATGGCATATGAGCTAAACAATTTTCACATACAAATTGACATATTTCTAAAATCAGCCCTAAGACAACTACAAACTTTTATGTAAATCATGATGGCATATGAGCTAAACCATTTTCACATACAAATTGACATATTTCTAAAATCAGCCCTACGACAAAGCTACAAACTGTTATGTAAATGATGATGGCATATGAGCTAAACAATTTTCACATACAAATTGACATATTTCTAAAATCAGCCCTACGACAAAGCTACAAACTGTTATGTAAATGATGATGGCATATGAGCTAAAGAATTTTCACATACAAATTGACATATTTCTAAAATCAGGCCTAAGACAGCTACAAACTATTATGTAAATGATGATGGCATATGAGCTAAACAATTTTCACATACAAATTGACATATTTCTAAAATCAGCCCTATGACAGCTACAAACTGTTATGTAAATCATGATGGCATATGAGCTAAACCATTTTCACATACAAATTGACATATTTCTAAAATCAGCCCTATGACAAAGCTACAAACTGTTATGTAAATCATGATGGCATATGAGCTAAACAATTTCCACATACAAATTGACATATTTCTAAAATCAGCCCTAAGACAGTTCAAACTATTATGTAAATGATGATGGCATATGAGCTAAACAATTTTCACATACAAATTGACATATTTCTAAAATCAGCCCTAAGACAGCTACAAACTATTATGTAAATGATGATGGCATATGAGCTAAACAATTTTCACATACAAATTGACATATTTCTAAAATCAACCCTAAGACAAAGCTACAAACTGTTATGTAAATGATGATGGCATATGAGCTAAACAATTTTCACATACAAATTGACATATTTCTAAAATCAGCCCTAAGACAGCTACAAACTATTATGTAAATGATGATGGCATATGAGCTAAACAATTTTCACATACAAATTGACATATTTCTAAAATCAGCCCTAAGACAGCTACAAACTATTATGTAAATGATGATGGCATATGAGCTAAACAATTTTCACATACAAATTGACATATTTCTAAAATCAGCCCTAAGACAAAGCTACAAACTGTTATGTAAATTATGATGGCATATGAGCTAAACAATTTTCACATACAAATTGACATATTTCTAAAATCAGCCCTAAGACAAAGCTACAAACTGTTATGTAAATTATGATGGCATATGAGCTAAACAATTTTCACATACAAATTGACATATTTCTAAAATCAGCCCTAAGACAGCTACAAACTATTATGTAAATGATGATGGCATATGCGCTAAAGTCAGGTCAGGTCATATGCGCTAAAGTCAGGTCATAGTCAGGTCTTAGTCAGATATGACTGAGCTACCGTATAACAGTAGACGGTACTACCTGGTTTCTGTTAGCGCCGAACGTTGGGCGGCGCTTACCAAACCCGACACCCCACATTGTGCCAACGGCTTCGGGCGGAAGAGCGCAATTGGGAGGGTACAAGCCTTACCCTGGTGCGAGGAAATGCAAGCTAAAGACAAAATTGTCATGGCAGGGCAGACCAGGCCCTAAGTCTTGGTTGGCGACTGGTCTAGGATCGAAGCTCCGACAGGCGGACAGTTAGAGCATTGCTTTGCTGATCCGGCAGCTTCTGCAGCTTGTCTTGTTCCAGATGTAGGGGTGTTACCTTTCCTCTGGAGTGAACTAGGCAGGCCGAGAGAGGGATCATGCTGCATGGGCAACACATGATCTCTATATTTTAGCCCAGGCTTTGTGCTATGGAGAGGCAATAACTCCATCCCTGGTCTTAACTGGTCTCGGAATCAAAGCGAGAGGCAACTGTTACGGGTTATAAGTCCTTGTCAGTTGGCGTAGACATGGGGCGCCACGCGTTGCCTCTGACGGTGGGAGACACCTATAGGTGTCACTGATCAGCTACCGCCCGCCTCAAGCTGGGCAGCCCCCAGCCAATTGGGTGCTGATCCGCCACAGCCTGCCTGCTTCAATGGGTGCTTGGGGCTAGGACAAAATCTGAATCGCAGGCTGTAAAACCAATGCACCAGGTACAAACAAAAATATAAATAGAAACCTCAAGCTACGGCTTGCAACCTGGAACGTGAGAACCATGTGTCCAGGATTTTCCACTGACTTGACCAATATTGACGATGTGAGAAAAACGGCTGTGATTGATGCCGAACTCAATCGTCTTAACATTGATATTGCTGGCCTGCAGGAGACTCGCCTCGCTGAGGAAGGGTCACTCAGGGAAAACAACTACACCTTTTTCTGGAAGGGTAAAGGGCAGGCAGAAAAAAGGCAACACGGTGTGGGCTTTGCAGTGAAGAATTCGCTACTGGGAATGATTGAAATTCCAGCAGGAGGAAATGAAAGACTATTATCCCTGCGCTTGGCAACCTCTTGTGGGTTTGCCACCATTATTACTGCATATGCACCGACACTCGATTCCTCTGATGATGTGAAGGATTTGTTCTATGAGGAGTTAGACTCTGTGATCAAGGCAGTTCCAAAATCCGACTACATTTATATGCTCGGTGATTTCAATGCTCGTGTGGGCAAGGACTCGAGTTCATGGCCAGTGTGCCTTGGAAAATACAACATCGGTCGCATGAATGAAAATGGGCAAAGGCTGCTGGAGCATTGCACCAGTAATGACCTATGTATTACAAACTCTTTTTTTAAAACAAAAGAGATGCATAAGGTCACATGGAAACATCCAAGATCCGGCCATTGGCACCAGCTGGACTTCATCATCACACGGAGACAACATCTGAACCATATATCATTGACTCGTAGTTACCACAGTGCTGACTGTGATACGGATCATTCTTTGGTTGTTGCAAGGGTTAGACTGAGACCAAAGAGAATCTACACAGCTAAACACAAATCTAGCCCCAGGATTAATATTATTAACACTCATGATCCTGAAAAGTGCTTTCAGTTTCAACAGCAACTTGAAGACGCTTTCACTGATACACCAGAAAATTGTACAGTAAATGATAAATGGAATAAACTTAAGGAAACTCTTTGTAAAACTGCCGTAAAGGTTTACGGCACTGTGGATCATAAGAGGCAGGACTGGTTTGCGGCCAACAGCGAGACTCTGCAGCCCTTGATTGATAAGAAGAAGAAAGCTCTCTTAAGAAACAAGGAAAGACCAACGCGTAACACTCTGAGTGAGCTAAGGCAAGCTAGGAAGGATGTGCAAAAGGCTGCCAGGCAGTGTGCAAATGATTATTGGATCAAGTTATGTGAGTCCATTCAAATCGCAAGTGATAAGGGAGACATAAGAAGCATGTATGAAGGAATAAAGAAAGCCTGTGGTCCAGTGATCAAAAGAAGTGCACCATTGAAAACCTTGACTGGAGAAGTCATCACTGATAAGAAACAGCAGATGGACAGATGGGTAGAGCACTATTTGGAGCTTTACTCAAGTGAGACCAAACTAGCGGATAATGCCCTCAACGCCATAGAGGCTCTACCAACTCTTGACCACCTGGACACACTTCCCACCATAATGGAAGTTAAGTGTGCTATAAATGAACTTGCATCTGGCAAGGCTCCAGGTAAGGATGGGATTCCAATAGAGGTTATCAGGAGTGGGCAAGACACACTCACTATACAGATCCACCAGCTAATAGAGCTATGCTGGCGTGAAGGACAAGTCCCACAGGATTTCAAAGATTCAAGCATCATAACACTGTACAAGAACAAGGGCGATCGGAGCGACTGCAACAACTATAGGGGTATCTCACTTCTGTGTATTGTTGGAAAAGTATTTGCCAGAATTGTTCTGCGCAGACTTCAAGTCCTAGGAGATCAAGTCTACCCCGAATCACAGTGTGGCTTTCGACAGAACCGGTCTACCACTGATATGATATTCTCATTGCGACAAATGCAAGAAAAATGCCGTGAACAGAATCAACCACTGTTTATTGCCTTCATCGACCTCACAAAGGCATTTGATTTGGTCAGTCGTGAGGGTCTGTTCAAGGCACTAAAGAAGATTGGCTGCCCACCAACTCTTCTGTCCATTGTGGAATCGTTCCACACAGGCATGAAGGGTATAATCAAGTTTGATGGTGCAACTTCTGAAGAATTTGAAATCAAGAGTGGAGTTAAGCAAGGTTGTGTACTAGCTCCCACCCTCTTTGGAATATACTTTTCACTTCTACTGAAATATGCATTTCGTGATCAGGATGGTGGTATATACATTCACTCACGCTCAGATGGCGGCCTCTACAATGCTCAGAGATTGAAGGCTAAGACCAAAATTAGGAGGGTACTGATCAGAGAGTTGCTTTTTGCAGATGATGCTGCAGTTACGACCCACTCTGAGGAAGAATTGCAATGTCTACTATCTGCATTCTCCAATGCTTGTTCTGAATTTGGTTTAACAATTAGCAAAAAGAAGACACAGATTATGTCACAAGGTGCACATGGGGTACCATCAATCTTTATTGACGACGCCGAACTAGAGATAGTAGACCATTTTACATATCTAGGATCGGTGGTAAATAGCAAATTATCCCTAGATCAGGAAATCAACATCCGGATTGGTAAGGCAGCAACAACAATGAACAGGTTAAGAAAAAGAGTCTGGGAGAACAGGAAGCTTACTGCCAAAACAAAAGTCCTTGTCTATCAAGCCTGTGTCCTTAGTACTCTTCTCTATGGCAGTGAAACCTGGACAACTTACTCACACCAAGAGAACAATTTAAACAGCTTTCATATGCGGTGTCTGCGAAGAATTCTTGGTATTAAGTGGCAAGACAAAATCACAAATACTGAAGTATTGGAAAGATCAGGTTGTGTGACAGTTTATTCCATGCTCAGTCTTCGTAGACTTAGATGGATAGGACATCTTAGGCGGATGGATGATGGTAGAATACCAAAGGATATCTTTTTTGGTGAATTACAGATGGGTAAGAGATCTCAGGGTCGGCCTCTACTACGATACAAAGATGTGTGTAAGCGGGACATGATTGATACAGGCATTGATAATGCACATTGGGAGCAAGTCGCCGCTGAACGTGTTGCATGGAGGGCAAATATCAGAAATGGAATAAAGTCAAAGGAGAAAATTATTGCAGAAAAGTCACACACCAAGCGTTTGAGACGTAAGATGGTGCATGATGGTGGAAATGACCACGTGTTCACATGCACCCACTGTGAACGGACATTTACAGCGCAAATTGGCCTTATCAGTCACACTCGCTACCGCCATAGTTAAAAGTTATTATGCCTTTTTAAAGCACAAACTATCGTCTGTCAAGACGGCAAGGTGCCAATGTATGCGCTAAACAATTTTCACATACAAATTGACATATTTCTAAAATCAGCCCTAAGACAGCTACAAACTATTATGTAAATGATGATGGCATATGAGCTAAACAATTTTCACATACAGATTGACATATTTCTAAAATCAGCCCTAAGACAGTTCAAACTATTATGTAAATGATGATGGCATATGAGCTAAACAATTTTCACATACAAATTGACATATTTCTAAAATCAGCCCTAAGACAGCTACAAACTATTATGTAAATGATGATGGCATATGAGCTAAACAATTTTCACATACAAATTGACATATTTCTAAAATCAGCCCTAAGACAAAGCTACAAACTGTTATGTAAATGATGATGGCATATGAGCTAAACAATTTTCACATACAAATTGACATATTTCTAAAATCAGCCCTAAGACAGCTACAAACTATTATGTAAATGATGATGGCATATGAGCTAAACAATTTTCACATACAAATGACATATTTCTAAAATCAGCCCTAAGACAAAGCTACAAACTGTTATGTAAATTATGATGGCATATGAGCTAAACAATTTTCACATACAAATTGACATATTTCTAAAATCAGCCCTAAGACAAAGCTACAAACTGTTATGTAAATTATGATGGCATATGAGCTAAACAATTTTCACATACAAATTGACATATTTCTAAAATCAGCCCTAAGTCAGCTACAAACTATTATGTAAATGATGATGGCATATGAGCTAAACAATTTTCACATACAAATTGACATATTTCTAAAATCAGCCCTAAGACAAAGCTACAAACTGTTATGTAAATTATGATGGCATATGAGCTAAACAATTTTCACATACAAATTGACATATTTCTAAAATCAGCCCTAAGACAACGCTACAAACTGTTATGTAAATTATGATGGCATATGAGCTAAACAATTTTCACATACAAATTGACATATTTCTAAAATCAGCCCTAAGACAGCTACAAACTATTATGTAAATGATGATGGCATATGAGCTAAACAATTTTCACATACAAATTGACATATTTCTAAAATCAGCCCTAAGACAAAGCTATAAACTGTTATGTAAATGATGAAATAACAGCTCTAGGATATAAATTACACCCCCCCCCCCCCCTCTCCTCTCCCTCCAACAGGAACAAAACATCACAATAATAACACCTTGTAGATAAAAACAAAATGTTAAAAATACTAACCTCTTTGTCAAGAAGTGTGTCAATATGAGATGATGTCAAGAGGTTGAACTTCCAAAACATTTTATCTGAAATGGTGATTATATATATGTCATTATAATGAGAATAGAGATAGTGGGGGGGGGGGGGGGGGGGGGAAACCATGAATATAAAGATCAGAGGGAGAAGAGACGATGGCAGACAGGGAAAAATGATGCTGGATGATCTAAGATGGTGGCATGGAGGAATATCATTACTAGAATTAATTCAAAACACCGGGGACTGAGATTTGTGCAAATACACAAGCACCTACACCATTCAGCAGGGCACATGATGATGATGTTGATTGTAAAGGTATGTTGTTTTAGCAATCTATTTTTCCCACAATATCTACATTGTTCTCACATAGTTTGAGACAAGGATATCCAAGTGCCCGGCAGCATATCTGGGTTGGCAGCAGTTTTGGCTCCTTTAAATAAATGTGTAGTAACCATTGAAAAGTGAAATGTCCTCTGGCTGGTACCAAACGAACATACACATGCGGGTTAAATATATTTTAAACCTTTATGTTAGTCAGCTACCACTCCTGCTGCTATTCCCCACAAAACTGATAATTCCATAAGGATCCATAGAAGACAGTGGTAATCGTCTAATAATCAGGACCATCTTAATACCTGAGAGTCATCCAGGTGATGCCCAATGTTTGAGCTGCAATAAGACCTCAATGGGACCTGAGATAGCACTTCCTGTTGGACCTTGTTCAACTGCTGATGTATGGACTGATGGTGAAACCACTCTGACTTGATGAAAATAGTCAACCAGGGTTGAGTGTCATCAAACCTTAGAATGCAGGATGTGAAAGGGCCACAGAGACAGCTCAGTCACTGAACAAGAAATGAGACCTGCAAAATAGGCACTTTTAACTAGTGGGAAATGCATTTCCATGCACATCATCTAAAACCCGAAACAAAGTGATCTTCTCCAGACCCAAGCAAAATGACCTTCTCATGAGCCAAAGCGCCATCCACCCATCATGTGCAATGCCGATAAGCGTGGACGGCCATGTTCTGCTATCTCACTCGATCACCAGAGTCATGGATCAGCTCCGTGTTCCTGTCTCGACCATGCCACGTGGTCAAGCCATCCAGGTATTTACTTCTTGGTCTTCCCCTTGGTCTCTTCCCTTCGATCTTGCCAGTTGTCACCAAGTTCTCCAAGTCATTTCTTCTCAGAACATGCCCAAACATTTTTGACTGTCTGCATCTAATGACTCCTAATCAGTTTACGATCTTCATTTGTTTCTTGAAAGACTTGTTCATTGGTTCTTCTGTCTGTCCATGGTATCTTTTGCATTTTCCTCAGAAACCACATTTCCACAGCCATAAGCTGTTTTTCAGCTTGACTGCTCATTGTCCACACTTCACATCCACACAAAAGTGTAGGTTCTATGTAGCACTTCAACACTATTTTTCTCATTTCAATTGATATCTTTTTATTGATCAGTATTTTTTCATCTTGCAAAAGGCTACCTTTCGCAATGGCAATTCTTGTTCTAATCTCTTCAAGGCATCTCCCATCGTATGGTATGACTGTGCCGAGATAACTGTATCGATTCACTTGTTGAAGAATATGCCCATTTACTTGTATATCACATTGTGGTATTTCCTTCTTCCCAGTGACAACCATAATCTGTGTCTTCACTGGGAAGAAGGAAATACCACAATGTGATATACGAGTAAATGGGCATATTCTTAACCCTTTACAGGGTGGACCGGCCATTTCCGTCCGATACCGTAAACGGGCAAAACGTCTCAAACCGGCCGATACTATTATGCATTGTAAAAACGCGATCTCTTGGCTTTCCGATACTTCTGACGGCTACTTTCGCTTTCGCTGATAGCTTGACAACGTGGCCGCCATTTGTAAAGCGCGTACTATGAATCTGAACGGACTTTTACGGACTTATTTTTGATAGTTTTCGGGGTTTTTACGCTGTTTTTCAAAACGGATTTCGGCGATTCTTCAAGTGATAGCCGAGATTTCGCTCTGTTCAATTTAAGTGACATTAAAGGGCACGAAGTTGACTATTAATCGGAGCTAGATATCAGTGAAAAGCGTTACTTTGCATTAGCAGTCTGAGTCGGACTTTAAAGAAAGTGATTATGATTCTGAAAATGTGTTTGTAAATTGCCGTATAGATGACGGAAAATCACAAACAACATGCCGTATTTCATAAATATTTGTGTTCATATATGGATTACCGACAACAATCACGTGAGTAACATATTCTGCACCCTTTTCCCTTCATTGTGTTGTTTATTTAACTAAAATCGGGTGACTAACACCTTATTTGTGATGTTTTTACTAATGCAATATGAAATTTTACCGAACCTGAAAAAATCTTGCCCGTTCAGGGCTACAAAACGGACAAGCGTCTGCCCTGTAAAGGGTTAAGCAAGTGAATCGATACAGTTATCTAGCCAAAGCTAGGAGTGACCAAACCTATGGCCCAGCAGTCATGGAGTAAAACAGCCCTACTGTGCCCTTTAGAAAGAGGATGTCAACAGCACAAACCCAATATCTTCAATGCCACTCAAACTATATTCTGTATATGAGCCTGGGTGTTATCTTGGTTAACAAGGTCTGCATATATATGAGTTCATCCCCCTGCTCCATGTGGATGAATAGCAAGGAGAATACCAACATCCTCTAGCTGTACTCCTGAACAAAATAATAGAACTTTTTGAGGTAAATAGAACTTTTTGAGATACTATAGAAACATCAAGTGCATGTTGCCTTTTTGCAAGAAAGAAGGGGAAAAGATACCAGGATATACTCAGTATAGTTGTGAATGCCTTAAATGCCAAGATATGACCTTGGCCAGAAACATTGTCGAAGCCACCATACAGAACAACAATGCTGCTGACATGAAGAAAATGCTGAAGAATGCACTACCAAAGGTTTAAAAAGCTTAACACAATTCAGGAGCTAGTCCCTTTTCAAGGAGCCATCATATTTTTGTGTGCATATGGGTTAAGAAAATTATTGAAAATTCAGGCGCCAGGTAAAAATGTCTAGGTGCCATTACAACTGGTACCCTGGATTTTCTACCCTGTACACAACCACTCAAACAAATTTCCAGGTGCCATAAGGACTGGTGACCTGGATTTTCTACCCTGTACACATGAAAACAAAGCTGACTACCAGAGATAGACAAGAAAAGTGTACTATCTCATCAAGAAAAACAAGCAGGAGACCTGTAGAGAAAACTAAACCTGTAGTGATATAAACATGAAAAGAGAAGGGAATATGCCAAGTCATTTGTGCACACCACTAAAGGCAGTTTGAAGAAAATAAACTTCTCTTTCTGTGGTTGCGGCATTGTAACAACAGATTACAAGAAAGTGAATGCTTTCTACAAATTCTTTGCCAGTATTTAAAAAAACCACAGCAAAGAAAGATGCTGCACGAAACTCTGCTAAAATAAAAAACATTTACAATGAGCACTTGTGAAGTCAGTATAGCTGCTTTTGTTGACCGTTTCAACTCGCATCAACTAATAGTGGCAACACACAAACTGATGAGCAATAAGACATCAAGTCTAGACCAAACATAAAAATGAGATGACTGGTAAGCTTAGAGCAAAAGTGACTTTTATGGTTTACTAGCTGACCCTGCCCGGCTTCGCCCAGACCCTGGTGGGGAGCATCTCATTTAATTCATATAAGTAGTCATATAAGTTCTCGTTCCCGTTACCGACTGTCTGTCTGTCTGTCTGTCTGTCTGACCCGGCCCGGCATTGCCCAGCTCCTGGTGTGGAGCATCTCATTTAATTCATATAAGTAGTCATATAAGTTCCCGTTCCCGACTGTCTATCTGTCTGTCTATCTGTCTGCCTGACCCTGTCCGGCTTCATTAAATTCATACAACAAAAAAAGTAACTTAAAAGAACGTTCTTCTACACACCATCCATTATTTTTAATGAAAACTCTTTCTAATCACCTGCATGACTACAGTAACTTCTTAAGCAAAAAAAGATGAGTTACAATGTTATGCATTGTGCATCATTTTTATGAAAACTTTGAAAATGCCTTACAGATTGTATCATTATTTATTATAACTCATATGCCGGTACATAACTATGGACAAAGAGTTTATAAATCTTTGAAAACGATGCCACAATATGACTATAAGTTATACAGAAAAGTTATGCCCCTTGAAATAACTTTTACAGAGTTAGGTCCCCTGAAATATATGAAATTATGATGAAAAATGAAAAATGAAATAATACTGAGTAAGCAGGCGATTTCACACTAACAAAATATCACAGTTGTCAGCTCTGGAATGAAAGGAAGGCGTGTAGAAAATTTCATCTCAATCGGATGGGCCGTTCGCGAACAAATAAAGGCCATACATACATACATACAGAGATACATAAATACGCACATCCTAATTTATATATAAGATTAACAGAACATGAAATGAGTGACAGTGACTGACTACAACCATCATGCCCTTTCTAGTCAAACAAAAACTATCAGGAAGTCCATAAAGTTAAAGTCTCCCTCATCTCATTTTGAGACAAATGGTAAATAACAGACTGACTGACTAATGACGGTTAGAAAGAAAAATGGGACAATAAATAGGAGACTTTAGGTGCAAATGTCGCAAAGAAAATCAAATCTAATTTTCCAATGGGGCATGCTAGAGTCCCTGGGAAATTATGGTTGGCTTACACTAAGTGCCGGCTCTGTGACGAATGGATTACGAATGAAATTTGTACTCCTACATATTGCATTTGAAACACAGCTGTGGTGTCATTTGAAAACAGACCATCTTGTGTTGGTTTTCATACAGTGGTATTAATTGATTTATTTGGTTGTTTCAGGATTAGAGGTTTAAAGATTGAGCATAACCCACTACTGGCAACGCTGGTCGTATTGCGGTAAGAACCTAAGGCCTATCCATGTCAAATTGGAAGCAATAGACTCGAGTTTCACTCTCGTTTGAGCTCGTCAGTAGTGCAAATCCCTGACTGGACCCTGGATTGAACGCCAGATCACTGGTGTGTGAGGCGGGTGTGTAACCACCTGACCACACGGCTCATGCTAGACGCGACCAAATTATCACAACACATCACACATCAGGGAGTATCCGTGGTGGAGTTGTCAAGCCATTTGACTCGGGCTCCAAAGGTTGTGGGTTCAATTCCGGGCCGCATCCTTCGGCTCACAAGTGAATTTTTCCAGAGACTCCTGAGGGTCGTCGCTGGGGCGATGGAGTTCATGCTTTGTGCTACGCTTTTCATGCTGCAGAAAGAGACTGAGCCATAAGGGATAAAAACCCGGTGCAATGAAGTTGACCCTTTTAAGCGACTTTTTAAATTATCACACTAGAATATCACACATCGTAGGCTACAGCTCAAAGTTTGCCCGATCGCCGCGACTCCATCAATCGATGTGGCCCCGAATGATCAGGTCTTCTCAATCTGGCAAGGCACACCAGGCCGCCTAAAGTCCAGCACTTGGTGAATAGTTTTAAATATCTAGGGACATTTATAAGATCAGATGGAAGATGCACAACAGAGATTAAGAGCAGAATAGGGCAAGCAAAGGCTGCATTTCATGCATAGTAATTCAAAATGAGTGTGAGGTTTATCATTCACACTATCACTTTCACTGACTCTTTTTTTTATGTTGCATATCCATTGCAGGACGTTGCAGTCAACACCAGCATTGTTCATGCTGCTGTTGATGTACTAGGCAAATTTGACGTTCAGTAGTTTGCCATTGCTTTCTGAACGACCGGCTCACATACCAACACGTTATAACACAACGCGACACGGTCTGCTGCACAAATCGGTCGCGGCTGCGTTTCGAACACCCAGTAAGTGGCTCACGAACCACGTTCGCAAGCCTTTGGCCACTGATACCAGTGCTGACACTGACACTACTAGCAAATAATAATTTATTTGCCTAGTTCAACAAGTTCTAATAGTAATTTGTAACTGGACTTGTTATACTGTACAAGTCACACTGCTATCAAATATTACAATTAATGCATACAATGTTGTCATTTTTCATAGTTATTATTGAGGTTTTAATTACATGTCTTTTTACAGGACGTTGCAATCAACCCTAACTTAAGGTTTTTGTTTAGATTTACCCCCGGGAAGGTTAACCCGGTCAACAAATGCTCGCAGAAGTCGGATGTGTCAGCCTAACGGCTCAAGAACGCAGCTCTGCTGTAAACAGGCACAACGCAATCACGTCCGAAAAAAGAAACTCCGGATGAACGCAGCAGAAGAAGAAGTTTAGATTTACTGTCCAATTTATGTTTAGTAGTTTATTATTGCTAGAATGAAAAGTCAAGATCCAAGCGACCATTGTGTGAAATTAACCCACTAATAATCATAATAATAACATATATTACTTACTTCTGCTGTCAGATGCATAGAATCAGTTTTAGCATATGGCTCTGAATCCTAGACAATTAGCAAACAAGGACATCAAATAACTAGAAAAGGCAGAGATGTGGTTTTATGAAGAATGCTGAAAATGTTGTGGACAGCCAAACAGAGTAATCAATTTTTTTTTAAAGAGACTAAGACACAATGACAAAGACAACTTATCAAAATATCAGAAAAAAGCTGTAAGTTCAGTCATCAATTTTTGGTCACATTATGTTATTATTATGTGAAAGCAAAATCTAGAACATATTGTAAAAGTAAATGTGACAAACATCCAAACATACCCATGTCCGCAAAACGACAGATAATAAACAGCATATTCACACCAACCCTATGCTACCAATCTCAAACCTGGACTTTTTCCAAATTACACCTTCGCAAAATCAACACCTGTGAAATGAGATGCCTGAGAAGAGCTGCCAACTTAACAATCCGAGACCGAGTAAGAAATGCTATTATCAGACAGATTGTGGGATCAACACCGTGTGCCACATTTATTGAAAGACAGAAGATCAAGTGGTTTGGCCATGCCATTAGAATGCAACATCAGCAACTACCATCACTGGCCTTACATCAAAGATCATCTGCGACGAGACCAAGAGGACGTCCAAGAAGAAAATGGATTGACGACATCAGAGACATTGTACAACCACACGGAATGACACTATCCAGTGCCGCCCACCGGGCGCTGGAAAGCAAATTATTTCTCCCCACGACGCTTGACGACAGAAGTGGAAGATGATGATGATGATGATGATGACTAAATGTTTGTGAAAAAAGAGATAGAAATAGATGATGACTGACAGAAAATTCTTGCCAGCCTCGTGTCATTGCACTGAAAATAAAAGGTGTCAGCACATGAAATGATACCATGCCGTACCGTACACTGTACACAGACTGTATAGTTAAAGATCGCAAGATATCCAGTGGATAAGCATGATCGCCCGTGCCAGTTGTGAGGCACTTGATGTTAATGAATCAGATGCACACTGTGTACATTACTGTGACTTATTCGAGAATAAAAACTGAAGAGATAAAATAATGTCAGGCATAAGTATATTAACAGAGTGATTATTCCCAGCGGACTGGGAATAATGCTGAGCATTATTCACAGATTCGGCTGGTCACGTAACGTACGTTGACATGTGTTTGACTATATTATTAATTTTTGTGGACAAATTATTGTGTCCTCTGTAGTACAGTGGTTAACATCTCCGCCTGTCGTGTGAGAGACCGGGGTACAATTCCCCGACAGCAATTTTTTTTAAATCTTTAAATACAATTTTTAATAAACAATATATTAAACATTACGAACTAAAATATAGAACTGAGAAACTCGAAGCATGTAAATAAAGTGTGCTCTATGGATCTGCGGAAGCTGCCGGGGCGGGGTAGGGCAGGGCGCAGCCCCCCAGGCAGCGACGGAGTGGATCGAGTGTCGCAATCGATGGATTCAACAGATATCTTTGTTTAATGTGAATTTCATTTGCCAAATAAGAGGCAGAACAAGATAAAGTATGCTGGATGGATTGAGACGGTGGCATGGACGATTATCAACAGCAGAGTTGATCCAGAAAACCAAAGATTTAGATCTGTGGAATGTCATGAACGCCTATGACAGCCGGCATGGCACTTGATGATGATGATGATGATGATGTTGAGCTAAGAACCGATATCAGTGCACTCAGGGGGTTCCAAATGTTGTTATGTAGCTGGGGGAGCAGAGTTGAGGTGAGCGCCCAACTTTGTATAAATATGGGCAAAAATGGGCGAAAGAATAAAATATCGCCTCTGAATCAGCATATCACAGCTAGCATAATCACCTAATTAGGCCCTGTAAGGGATACTTGTTACAATAAATAATTTGGGACCGTTATTCGGAAGAGTGCCCATTTTTTTTATCGGAGTGACTATTCACAAAAGTTTGTGGTCACATGACCTACATTTGACTACATTATTAATATATGTGGAACTATCATCGTGTCCTCGGTAGTGTAGTTGTTAGTGTCTCCACTAGTCACGAAAGAAGACTAGGGTTCGACTCTCCGCCGGCAATGTTATTTTTTTTCCTTCTAATATTTAATAAAAAATATTTTACACTACGAACTAAAATATAGAACTGAGAAACTCGAAGCTTTTGAATAAAGTGTGCTCTATCATCACTGTATGTAGAGTGTCCTTATCGACAAATATCATCTTTGTGAGGTTTGAAGAAAAAGAACTTGCAAAAAAAGACATTCATTCATTCAGTAGCATGTCCTTTGCAGAACCTCGCTGCCATAACAACCTTCCGGAAAACCTCTCGATCATAAGCAAGATGTCCCGCGTCTGATACACCCATCTGGAGATCATCCGCCACATCCTGCACCCATCTTCTCTTTGGCCTTCCTCTTCCTCTCTTCCCAGGCATATATCCTACCATTATTGTTCTCTCCAAACTTTCGTGACGTTTCAAGTGACCAAAATATTTCAATTTTCTTTGTTTTATCGTCTTTAATAGCCAACCTTCTTCAATATTAAATTCTTGAAGTATGGATGCATTTGTTCAAGACAAGAAGAGAGAATAATAGTCTTGTTCAATTTTTTGTGAATAGGGGCTCGTATTATTCACAAAATGTTGTGAATAGGGGCTCCCTTCTTTTATCGCAGTGATACTGTTGATTGGTCGCACTGAGAATAACGCTCAGTGACCTCACGTGACCAACCAAATTTGTGAATAATCACTTCAATTATTCCCCCTCTGCCGTGCGTCCACCTTGACGAGGTAGAGGGGCTTGAGCGTTCCAATGACCCCAAGAGCTATGCCGACGGTAGCACAGCTACTGGTAGGGTCACCCATGTCGGACAGGTCAAGGGAGAGGGACCAGACGAAGCGACGTACAAACCTGCTGCCTTGTAGGTAGACTGGGGACAGTCAAAGGCTAGGGAAAGCATCCCGAACAAATGCTTGTCGAAATCGGATGTACTGAGCCACAGGCTTGACAAAGAAGTGCAACGTAACTTTATCATTTCATGATGCCACAGATGAAAATTAATCGTTATGGTGCTAATCCCGTGAAGTCCCATCAGGCGGTGATAGTGCCGGGCCCCCTGCCTCGAGGGGGTCCACCCATGACTACTGGTGGTCACCTTCCCCTGTGCTGTGGAGTCAAGGCACAGAGGAGTAGGTTAAGAGCTATTGACCAAACACCCCGGACACTCAACATACTACAATGGAATGCAGAAGGAGTTTATAACAAGAAAGCCTCCCTAACACAGCGTCTTCATAAAGATAGAATAGATGTGGCATGCATTCAAGAGACACACCTCAACGCCAATCGCACATTTTCAGTCGAGGGATATCAGGCCACACGTTTCGACCGCGAAGGACACAAAGGAGGAGTTGTAATACTTACACGAAATACAATACCTTGCAGCGAAGTATCTGTGATCTCTGACAACTGTGACATATATGTCATCATCTCGCAGTCTTTTCCAGCAGACGTTGCTAGGATGCGCTACCTGCAGGCACGAGGCTATTAAAAATTCGACGGGAAAATTAACAAAACGAAATTTCGTTTCGTTTTAAGTTAAATGATTGGCCGCGCCCCGGAAACACAGGCTTAATCTAGACAAAGGCTTGGTAGACAAAGCGGTCTGGTCAATCGCCATGTTTCTCCAATGTTAGCGGGTGACCCATTGTTAATGGGTTAATTTAAAGCCCACTTATTCTCTGCGTTTTAGGTGAGCATTATATTATATACAACATATCATGTTATGTATTAGGAAATGCTTTGTGGCAACTAATATCATGATTGAAGTTGTGTGTGTGAAAATTAGGAGAATCGCTTTCATTGAAATGTTGGTTTACGTCACGCAGCCTGGACATAGCCATTTTGTCCAGTCAGCCTTCATAAAGCTTACAATATAATCTTGCTATGAGTCATTCTTCTGAGATGATTTTGTGAACTTACTTTATTTCTAAATACTTATTTTTCACAACTGGTCTCTGTGTTATAAAGTGTTTTTTTCCTGAGTGCTTATTTTGTATTTCTGCTCTTATGATGGAGAAATATTACTATCTCACATTTGTGTACAACTTTAATATAGGTTGTTAGATAGAGAAAGAGAGAGAGATATATTCTCGCTTGACTTTTTCATGCACTTAGGAGTTAATCTTTTGTTTACCTGGTTGTAAATACACAGAGATTGTCTTGTAGTCTTTTATTTTCATAAATGATGTTATGGGATTTTCATGTGGTATGATATACATAATCTCAAGTGTATGGGAAAAGATTCCCATGATTTCTCTTTTATGAGTATTTTACCTTTTATGCTCATGATTGTTACTGCTTGATGCTGTAATAAATGATGTTATAAGATTGTCATTTGGTATGATATATCTATATATCATCTCAAGGGAGTGGGAAATGACACCTGCTCTTGTGTTTTTACTTTGAGATGTTGTAATACCCACTAGAGAGTTCATACCATGTTTAGTAAAAGTCTAACAAGTTTTTCTGTTATTCATCATATATATCATATGTATATTCTATTCATGATGTTACTGCTGAAGTAGATCTTTTAACTTCACCCCCATTGGGGACAAACACATGATGATGATGATGATGATGGTGAGGATGATGCAAGAAGAGATGACTGATGGGTAGCTAGCCTTTTTGCCATTTGTCAGTGGTAGTCACATAATGCTGTTTGTAACTATGGAAAGGAGATTTATGAATTGTGTACATGAGGACATTGTCTCAGGAACTTTTTCCATGATGTGACAGCGGTACTATCAAAAGATGTTTGCATATTTAGGAGGTGAAGAAAACCTCCCAGGAAGCTCCAGTATCAGTCAAGAAGAGATGTACCTATTGAGTAGATACCTTACTCACTTTTGGAGTGGGTCAAAACTCTACAGTAGGCGACAAGTGCTAGGGAACTAGCTACACCTTTTTTTTCTTCTTCCCTCTTGTTCCCTCTATTTTTAATTATGATACACTGTTATTCATCATATAAATGTATGTTTTATTATGATACATTGTTATCAGAAGTTTGGGTTGTATTACTAATGTATATCGACCCTGTTTTTTTCTTCACAACATAGGCGCTAGAGATGGCGGTGGAGTATTGGCACTAGTCACCATGCTTGGCACTGGATTTATAGTCAACTTGTTTGGATTTAGAGGCAGGAAACTGGGATATCAGCCTCCTCTAATATTCTACAAAGAGTGCTGGTTACTGCTACTCACCCTGAACCTGAATGTCAATGCCTGGATACGTAACGGATTTTGAATATGCTGAAGTGGATTCCCTACCTCTGGGAACTTACAGATGGTGTTAATCTTTTCAATGTCTGCAAAGACATGAGGCATGCCTGGCCTAGATGGTTTTCAGCGTATACCCTCTTCTAAAAAGTCACCGCCTGATTCCACGTTCAACTGTCATATTCCAGAGGCTCATGGATAAGTCTAGAATTCACCATCATTTACCAGTATGGATTTACCAACTGATTTTGTGAACTCCCAGCTTCCTTTGAATCTTCTCATCCATCATATCCCAGACATGGATAATCAAGCACCATACCAACTCCCGGTCAATCAAGTCGTATATTCAACTGAAGAAAGAATAACCTACATCTTAACCCAGAGAAAGGGGCTGGAATATTCATGCCCAATTCAAGTTAGTTCTGTCAGGAAATTCTAATGGATTATGTGATGTCACTCCTCATCCAAAGAGATACTGAAAGTGTTTGTGCCTGATCCTGATCGAATCAATCACATGGACTCCTGTGTGTCACGCCACGCCAGAATGCTTCAGACTTATTTATACCTGTCTGTTATATCACCCTGGAACGCTCCTAGCCCAGTGACTTAGCAACTGTGACTTGAGAGATTACAGTATATCCACATTGGATTCATATGGATTACTCCTACATGTTTTTCGCGATGGATATATGATCCAGAAGTGAAAGTTCTGTGTGTGTGGGTGTGCAATCCCCAATTTTCTGAATAGGTGGATATATGCAAAGCAGCTGTTTTCCTGGATTATAGAGAGTGTGATTATGGCCAGACTTTTTCTAGTGGATATTGAAGGAGAGGGAGTCATCATCAGACCCCTAGGATATTTCTAGAGACAGATTAGATAGATTTTCTTTATCTATTTCTTTGTATGGATTATTTACTTTGTTTTGTGTTTGACACATGTATTTGATGTGAACCTTTTTTGGGGAAATAATGTTGGGGACTTCTGTTTGGTTGTATACTTTGTGTGCATTGCCTGAAATATGATAATTCTTTCATGTATATGTCATATTGTAGCCAACAGGGTTTTCCAGAACCCAAATGTTTTCCACAATACAATTGTTTGTTTGTTTGGTTTAACCAAGCCTTGCAGTTACTTCATTGTTAACCTGTTGTTCCAAAATTGATGTTTATAGTCCAGTTATTGTTACTGTTATGTGATACAGTGAGTTATTGTTACTGTTATGTGATACAGTGAGTCATTGTACTGTTTTTATCTAACAGTGGCTGTTTTTCCTCTGTCAATGTAATCCAGTTGTTGCGTCTAACATGGGTTGTTGTCCCTCTGTTGTATAATACTGTGGATGTGCATGACAGTGGATACTTGTCATTGTTTATATATGTGGGAGATTAAATGTGGGGCGGGGCACTTACACATAGACACACCCTCTGGGTGGAGTGATTAGTACTCGGGTGTCTGTGGTAGAACTTCCCGGATCTCCCAGCCTTCTATGGGAAACATTTCTTTTATGTTAGTGTTGAACTTGCACCCTTTTCTGCCTGGTTCAATACTTGGGGGTTACGAGCCAATATATTAATTCCTATAGAGGGCGTGTTTGGGTTTTAGACCCCATTCATACTGAATACCCCTAGCAAAACTTGTCCTTATTCTAATTTATTATATTTACCACCTCACAACAACCAAACGGAAATTATAGGTGTTGATATAATGATAAAGGACGTGAAAATAAGAATTTACAATCTGTATAGCCCGGCAGATAAGGATCTTACACTCTCAAACATGGAAATAACTGACACAAATTGCATTGTTGTCGGAGACTTTAATAGCCGTTCAGAAAGATGGGGATACCCAGATACTGAGAAAAGAGGAGATGAAGTGGAGGACTGGGAAATAGACTCAAATCTCCATCTACTCAACAAAGCGGATGACACACCGAGCTTCTACTCCAGAAGATGGATTACCACTTCTACTCCCGACTTAGCTTTCTGCACAGGAGACATCCTCCACAAAATCGATCGCATGTGCTTGACCAATTAGCAGGTAGTGACCACAGACCAATCAAGCTTGTAATAAATATGGAGTATGTTCCACAGGAGCAAAAGCCTTTGCCCCGTTGGAATTACAAACGAGCAGATTGGGATACATTTGCCATACTAACAGACAAATATTGTGAAAACATAAATACACGATATGGCAACATGAAGCAAATGGTGGAAAGTCTAAACAGAGCAATAATACAGGCGGCCACTGAGTCTATTCCAAGAGGAGCGAGGAAAAATTACAAACCATACTGGACTGAAGAACTGCAAATTTTGGAGGACAAAGTTGAAGATGCTAGGAAGACCGTAGAGAGAGAAGAAGCAACTGAAGCGAACATCTCTCTCAAAGCCATCTCAGCAAAATATAAAAGAACAGTAAATCAAACAACAAGAGATTGTTGGAGGAAAAAAACAGAAAACCTGAATTTTGACAGGGATGGAAATAAACTATGGAAACTAGTGAAAGCCATGAACAATGAAGGACCTAGAAACAAACAAATAACAATTAAACAAGGAAATGCCTTGCTTACAGGAAAAAAGGCTGCAAATGCACTAATGGAACACTATGCCAGTGCAAACCACATTGATATTACAGCCGAGCAGAAGAAAGCAATCAAAGATAAACAGATACATCATAGATATACAGAGACAGCAGCAGAATATATGATGGCAAATCTAACAATGGAAGAAATGGAACAGGCAATGAATACCCTAAAAAAGAAGACATCACCAGGAAAGGATGGAATCACAAATGAAATGCTAATAGGACTAGGCACTAAGGCAAAAAAGAAACTACTAGCAGTCCTAAATTACAGCTGGAAGAGGGGAATAGTCCCACAGGCATGGAAGGAAGCTATACTAATACCAGTCCCAAAGAAAGGAAAAGACCTGGAAGAACCAAATGGCTATCGACCTATCAGTCTTCTTAGCTGTGTAGGAAAATTAATGGAACGCGTTATCAATGGCAGGCTAACATGGTATCTGGAAGAAAACCAACTCTTAACACCTCACCAAGCAGGATTCAGAAAGTACAGATCCACTGAAGATCAAATAACCTATATAGCTCAGGAAATAGAGGATGCCTTCCAAGAGAAAAAGCACACACTAGCGGTCTGGATAGATTTAGAAAAAGCATTTGATAAAGTATGGAAGGAAGGACTGAAAGTAAAACTGCAAAAAATGCATGTTTGTGGGAAAATGTACAAATGGATCAGCCACTACCTTGAGAACAGAACTGCCAGGACAAAAGTACAAGGACAAACCAGCAAAATGATGCTATTGGAGCAAGGTGTCCCCCAAGGAGGAGTTCTTTCACCAACATTATTCCTAGCATATATAAACGACATCACGGAAAATTTTCCAGCCAGAGTACACACATCATCCTTTGCAGATGACCTAGCCATATGGACATCTGAAGAATATATTAGTACAGCTAACAGCAGAATACAGCAAGCCCTATTAGCGCTAGAGGACTGGTCAAAATCATGGCTAGTGAAGATAAGTGAGGAGAAAACAACATGCACAGTGTTCTCCCTCTCAACTAAAACTCAGCAACCTAAGCTGGTATTGAATGGAAAAATAATGCGCCATGAAGAAAATCCAAACTATCTAGGAGTCACCTTTGATCGTCGCCTGACATGGAAGACACAGGTTGAGAAAAATCGAACAAGAGCAAGGCAAAGAATGGCAATCATGAAAAAGCTTGCTGGTACAACGTGGGGAGCAGATGAGAAAGTTCTCAAGAAGTTATATACTGGACGGGTGAGGCCAGTACTGGAATATGGCATTGCAGCTTGGGCAACAGCAGCTAAGTCAAACTTTAACAAAATAAGTAGAGTCCAAAATCAAGGAATGCGAATCATAACTGGAAGCCTGAAGACAACGCCTATTAATGAATTAGAAAAGATCACTTGTTTACAACCAATGCAGGATAGAAGAGATAGCAGAGCCCAGCAACAAGCTGAAAAATTTAGAAGATTGACAGACCACCCTATGTATAAAAGGTTTAGTGGTTTTGGAAAGGGAAGACTGAAGCGTAGCAACTTTGTAGAAACTGCAAAACGAAAGATTAGGGCAGATCCCATACTTAACATATCAACAGTCAAACCCATTTACAATGCAGACAAGTTCCCAGCTTGGAGACAGCAGCAACTGCCTGAGATGATAGAAAACATTCCTGGTATTGAGAAAAAGAACACTCAGCATGAAACCGAAAGAAGAGAAATAACCCTAAACTACATAAAAGAACATTACCCAAGCAGCAATTGGACCCATGCATATACAGATGGATCAGCCAAAAATTCAGTAGAGAATGGAGGAGGAAGAATTCTCCTAAATTTAAAAAATGGAGTGAAAAAAACACATTCAGTGGCAACTGGAAAGTTCTCAAGTAACTTCAAAGCGGAGGTAGAGGCTCTGAAAACTGCAGCAGAAATGCTCTTGATGGAGGAAAATAAAGAGACGCAAATAGCTATCTTCACAGATGCGAAGTCAGCTGTCTCAATACTGAAGAGCAAAAACAGCACAGAACTAGCTGACCTAAGAGCAGCACTCCATGGTCTATGCCAGAAATCCAAAAAAGTTATAATACAGTGGATCCCATCACATTGCAGTATACCTGGAAATGAAGAGGCTGACAGACTGGCAAAAGAGGGCGGACGACTACCACAGCCTGACATAGACATAACCTATAATGAGGCAAAGAGGTTGATAAAAAGCACTTATAGAACCAAATGGGAATCAGAGCATCTAGGCCACCAGAAGGATGATGCATATTACAAACTCGACCGAAGAGAACAAGTAGCAATGTTCAGACTCTGCACAGGACATAACAGGCTGAAATACCACTTGTTCAACAAACTAAAGATAGGAGATACAGATGAATGTAATTGTGGAACTGGTAAAATGACAGCTAAACATTTGCTGCAAGAGTGCCCAATATATGCAGAACAGAGAAAGATATTTTGGCCCACACCTGCTTCATTCGAGGACAAGCTCTATGGAGATATCAACAAGCTCAAGTCGACTGCAGCTTACTTTAACTGTATTCAGGTTAACATTTAAATGTACATGAAGAAGTATTTAGACTGCCACACTTCATACCACAGGCATGTCGGTTACACAAGCCTCCCAGAGGCATGAAATGGAATATTGCTTGGATAGCAAATCCATTATGTGGAAAGTCCGAATCGAAAGCTCACTGTGTGGGCTTCATAAAAGGTGGAAAAAGTGTCCTAGTGGCACAAAATGGAATATTGCTTGGATAGCAAATCCATTACGTGGAAAGTCCGAATCGAAAGCTCACTGTGTGGATGTCATCTTCACACTGCATTCTTCTGGCTTCTGGAAGAACAGCCTATGGTGAACGGAAGGCCCAATATACGGAAGTGAGGCTAAGCAGCCATGTGCAGGACGTGACGATTCCTTGGGTGAGCCCAGTACCAGAGCGCTGTGTGTTGGCTCTGCAATTATGGAAGCCTCCTTGGATGGCCTGGGAATGCCCATGGTCTGCCCCTGCCTTCCCTTGAGGGCCGACCAGGATGCCTTTGGCTGTTCTATATGGGCCAGCTGGGATGGGAGATAACATCACAACAGTGAGAGTCTAACGTCCTAAGAAACCCCCCGGGAAGGTTAACCCGGTCAACAAATGCCAGCAGAAGTCGGATGTGTCGGCCTAACGGCGCAAGAACGCAGCTCTGCTGTAAACAGGCACAACGCAATCACGTCCGAAAAAAAAACTCCGGATGAACGAAGAAGAAGAAGACTTCAATTATTCACATTGCACTCTAAATAAAGTCTTCCTATATATAATATATCACTGTGCTACCACAATCCATGTTCTAAATCACACTGTTTCATTCCTCACTCATCACTGCATGTTTGTTTAGTAACTCATTATTATTTTAGTATTTATTACTATTATATAATAATTATTTAGAAGATCAAGATGGTTTGGCCATCTTGTTAGAATGCAACACCAACAACTACCAACACTGGCCTTACATCTAAGATCAACTGCGACAAGACCAAGAGGATGTCCAAGAAGACAATGGATTGTTGACGACATCAAAGATATTATACAATCACACTGAATGACGCTATCCAGAGCCGCCCACCGGGCGCTGGAATGCAAATTATTCCTCCCCACGACACTTGAAGGCAGAAGTGGAAGATGAAGATGAATGATGATGATATAATTTAATTATTTATCGAAGTGATTAATTTTTTTTTTTTTTTTTGCAGCGCGCTGCGGATAACGCCTCTCATTATAATAAATAATAATATATTACTTCAGTATTTTAATTTTACCTCAGAAGTAAACAACAAAGTGTGTAATGTGTGAGAGTGGGCTATTCCCCAAATTAATTAGCCCTTTGTTTACAGTAGCTTTTCCGCTTTTCCTGTTTTCAAGGACCAGCACGCCGCTCGAGCAAACATAATACCCGTCGATTTCATTGTTATTTTCTCACTTCACTAAAAACTCAATATGATTGCCCTAAATTTCGTCGTAAATTAACAATAAAGAGAAACCCAGAAACAATTGAAATCTAAATGAGAAATCTAAGTTTCTAACCTAATTCACGTTTATGCAAGACTTGTATTTATTTCAAAGCAACTCAACCCCTTGCACGGTATAATTCCCAATCCCCCTCCGTAAGCAGAAATCATATAATACTTTGATCCGTGTGGTCACCAAGTCACCAAGCTGACACACTGGCTGCTTGAGTTTCGAGTGTTGCTGTTCCGCTCACTGAAAATCACAATCACTGCACCAAAATATGGAGAAGAAACCAGAATCTTGTCATTGCACCCCTTCATTTCTGGCCAAACAGAAACACCACAGAAATACGCGTGCAAATTCAAAATGATAACTACAAACCTGAATAATGAATACGGACTATCCTTTACAACATTTGTAAATGTGTATAGTGAGCTGAAGTAAACATAGGCGGGAACAAACGTTATGCGAACAAAATGGCTTCGAACATGACTCTCGTAACTTCCCATGTTCCCTGGGGACTTCGCGAGAAAACATGTCGGTCACGGTATGGGAGATGAGGCGACGCCGTGTCACATATTTCACAGAAGTTTTATGAGTGCTCTCAGTGTCTATTTATGGTTAGTTATTATTACTATAACTGTTATAGTAACGGGGTGTACAGAGAATAAACACAGTAGTAATGGTAGTTATATAATACAATACTCGCTTAATAGTTTATTACACAAGCGAGTTTCACTAAAGGAGGGGTCCATTCATTATTTTATGCCCTACTGAGTATTTTTGCATATCGTATTTACAGGACATACCTATCACCACTAGCATTTTACCGCTGTTGTTGATGTCTTGGAAAATTTTACGTTCAGTAGTTTGCCATTGTTTCTGAACTCCCATACCAACTGACCGGCTCCCATACCAACTCGTTAAAACCCAGCGCAACGCGGTCTGTTGCCAAATCGCTCGCAGATGTGTTTCGAACGTGGCTCGTCCGTAAGCAATTACTCATTAGCGACGGAGAACGGTTACTGAGTGTCTACTCAAGCGAAATACAATAATAATAGATCAAAGATAAACCAGGAATACGAGCTGGGAGATATAAACAGTTTGTGCTCTGCAGATGGAACAATATTGATAATGATAGTATTGATAGCTGATAAGCGGACAGTATATGAAACAATTTCCGGTCGCCAGCATGGCAGTTAGGCGTTGAGCCGTTAAGGCCTGTGGCGTGTTTATGCTTATGGCTACGGTTTACAATCGCATTTTCCTCATGTTGGACTGGTAGTACATGGTTCCGTCGCTCTGCTACTGAGTGAGTGAGTGGGCGACACCGTGAGCTGTGAAATTCGCGTGGAATGTTTTTACATCTTTCCTGTACAGTGAACTGCATGTTCGGAACAATGGCTACCGGTGGTTGCTGAATTGACTGTTTTGCCCTTTCGGTTCACGAGTGCATTTTTCGGGAGACTCCTGAGAGTCGGCGCTGAAGCTGCGGAGTGCGTGCTTTATTCGACACTTTCGGCGGGTCGCCCTGCGGTAAAAGACCTAGCCATGTGAGATAACCCGGGTCAATGAGGTCTTTGTGGTGATTGCCGAGTCCATCGACGATGAACTGTGGTATTCGTGGATGAATTTTGTGTTGGCATTCTTGAGGCGGCATTATGCACAATATACCTGTGCGGGCTGTTGGATTGCCCAGACTCCTGTCTATTCCACTTTTCACATTGGACAGTGGGGAGCATTTTGTGTGATATTCGCTGGCACAGAAATGAAGCATAAAGGGGACGACCAGCTGCATGAAGTTGGAACCTCGACTAACTAACTAACTAACTGGTGGACACTGTAATAATAGAGTGCGAAATTTAAAAGAAAAGTTGACAATAAACAAGAACAAAACAACGGTTATGTTTTTATTTTTACTTAAGAATATGAAGATTATACCAAAATTAGATATAATAGAAGGACAATTTTTAACCAAGTCAATAAATTAAAATATTTAGGGAAAATCATAACATCTGATTGACGATGTGTGACAGAGATTAAGAGCAGAATAGACCTATCAATGGCTGAAGATGAGAAGTACCTTGTGTAGTAAATCACTATCTGGCAGTGAATCATGGAACACGAAAGAATAAATTAGGAAGAACTTGTAGTGAAGATATGCTTTCTAGGACGTATGTTGTTCATACTTCATACTTACGACTGCCAGAGTAACTAACAATGATTGTTTAGAAAGGGCTAATGAAAGTAGAGTATTATATGCAAATACAGTAAAATCCCTGTTTTCGTTGCCTTCGGTTATCGTCGGTTTCGGTTTTCGTCGATTTCCCCCCACGAAAACTTTTGTCTCAGTTTTCGTCGGTTGCCTCGGATTTCGTCGACGTGTCCATATGACCTCGCTGCTAATTTTGCGAAAATAAAGGGACCCGCTCGTTCTTCTTCTCAGTTAGGCGTTGTTTTTCGTTGTGTGAGCATTATTTGCTAATAGTAAAATACGAAAGCGGCATCAAGATTGCTGAAATCGGCCACATGTACGGGACGTCGCCATCCACCATAAGTTCCATTGTGGCGAACAAGGCAGAAATAAGGGAAGGAAATGTAGCAATAGGCATAAATGTGCTAACGAAGGGGCGATCGCAAACAATTGAAGGTGTCGAACAGTTATTATTATTATTATTATTATTATTATTATTATTATTATTATTATTATTATGGATAAATCAAAACCAGTTAGATGGTGATATGGTTTCGGAGGCTATCATTTGTGAAAAGGTCAGACTGTTGTATGCAGATCTCATTAAGAAAATGCCTGGAACGAGTGCTAGTATACTAAGTGATTTTAAGGCCAGCAGATGATTGTTTGAACAATTCATGTGGTGCAATGGTATACGGTGTTACTAGGCATGGGGAAGGTGCGAGCTCGAACAAGTTTGGGGACGAAAAATAGTAATAAACGCTCTATTTGTTCTCTATAAATTGTGTTTGGTTATGTACAAGGGCGAGTCAATAAGTAAGTCACACAGTTCTATGGGATGACAGGTAAATGTAGTTGGTGTTTTCTACAGGTGTCATTAGGTGACAGCAACATCGAACTTTATATTCTCTATCGTCAGGTGGCGCTAGGTATCTTATGCACATGCGCAGCGCATAAACAATTTGTCGACTGTACTTACGGAGTGTACAACCAAAGAGCAACGTGCTGTCGTGCGGTTTTTTTTTTGGGGGGGGGGGGCAAAAGGACTGCCTGCAAAAGGCATTCATAAGGAAATGCTTCCTGTTTATGCTGACAAATGTTTGTCCCGTAAAGCAGTGCATAGCTGGGTAGAAAAATTTTTCTCAAGGACGCTCTAAAATTGTTGATGAAATCGGATCTGGTCGTCCTATTAAGATTGCAACAGAAGCATCCGTGCTGCGGGTGGAGGAGATGATTAGAGATAACAGTCGAGTTCTGTATCATCCACCTTACAGCCCCGACGTAGCCCCTAGCGATTTCCACCTTTTAGGTCCACTGAAAATCCAACTTGGCGGGAGGCATTTCGCGAATGACGTCGAAGTTGAATGTGAAGTGAAAACGTGGTTTAGAAAGCAGAGCACGCAGTTCTATGCAGCCGGTTTAGGGGAACTGATAAAACGATGGGATAGGTGCATCAGTGTTGGTGTAAATTATGTTGAGAAATAAAGTGACAATGTATGTATAAAAATAAACTTGTTTCAAGTTGTTACCATATTTAGTTATTTTTCTACAGCCATTTGTGACTTACTTATAGACTTCCTTCGTATTTTTGCGTTTCTAGAACGACTGATTCATATGGAAATAATTACCTCCGTTTTCGTCGGTTTCGGATTTCGCCGATTTTTTTTTCGGACGGATTATCGACGAAAACCTAAGTTTTACTGTATAAGAACAAGAGATTGTTCTGTGATCATGTAGTGACAACAGAGATTTTGAAAAACATCGTGATGACTGGAAAGATCAGTAGTAAAAGAGGCAGAGGCAGACCGAGAGAAATTATGCTGGACTGGGACGGTGGCAAGGAGGGATATCATCAAAGTGGATTATCCAGAACACCAAGTACGGAAGTGTGTAGACTAGTGTAGAGAGATATGAACGCCTACGCCATTTGTTAGACAAATACCATGGTGCTGGCTGAGTGGCAATATGCGTGCATTATAATTGCATAGTAATTCCACCATTCTTTCGTTTTATCTTGTCCCTGTACTTTATTTGATCAGCGATGGTGATATTTGAAATCATATCTATAGGTCCTCTGTATATTTGTTCCAGCCTTACCAGCATTCGTTACTTTGTGGATATATTTGAAAACGATATATAGTGACCACAGCGGGGTTTTTCTTGTAAAAACATGGTATATTCTAATCTTATTCACGAATGCATCATGCTAAAATGGAGATGTAATCAAGGGAATCAAAACACTGACAGATTAATCCAGACCATCATAACGTGTGATAAATGATGAATGAGAGTCAGGATTGCCATTGCATACTCCAAAACAGACATGACCAACCCCTCGTACAGAAGACATAGATGGCGCTGCTCACAGTTTAATTCGCTAGACGGTGACGCGGTCATCTACACAGATGGGTCGGTCGTCCGACATGTGAGAAGCTCATGGGCCTTTACAGCTCGGGCCGGAGGTAGAATTGTGAAGGAGGACTCTGGTGCTTTCACTGAAACCACAAGTAGCCTGACCATGGAAGTCATGGCAGTAAGTAAAGCAATAACATGGCTCGAGACACAGACATTCACTAGGGCTTGTTTCCTTAGCGACTCAATGAACAAGATCAAGAGGATAGAGGAGGGGTCGATCCGAAGAGAATGGTTGCTGCCTTTGGAGCGGTCTCGACTGGCAAAGATTAGTTTCATCTTCGTGCCAGGGCATGCGGGAGTACAAGGAAATGAGCGGGCTGACAAGCTCGCAGGTGAGGCTACTGTGGAGGGCGGACGCGCCATGGACCAGGCCGACATTCTGAATGCTCTACGAGAAGTAAGACTTTTGCGAGAACCAAGTGATGACTGTGAATCTACAACAATGGCCAGACTGCGAGAGCAGCAAATTAAAAGAGGGGTGGCCAAACAAGAACACTACGCAGGAAGCCAAAGAAGATTTATAAACCAACACAGAACTGGTGTTGTTAGCCGCTACACGTTGCGGGATTTTCTGAGGAGGGGATCCGAGCACTTATGGACTGAATGGTTCGATGTGCAATGAGGATGATATGTCGACTAACTAACTAACTAACTAAATGATGAATGAAATGGCAATACTTTAACGGGAAGTAACAATAGAAAGACAATCTTAGATTACTTAACTCTAATATCAAATTACCTCTGAAGTCGGAATGGGTTCGCCTGATGGCGAGGGACACTGTTAATAAGGACAGCTAATCCACACGCAAACTTCAGTCCAGCACTACTAGAAGTAGTGTGTATGGATTACGCTTGAATTCAAAGTGTATAAATGAGAAAGAGGGAGAACAACTAAAGCATTTTCAAATTAACTACAAACATTTATTAACTGGCGCTTACACTGAAAGAAAGGGCTGAAATGGTGTGAGAAAATCGCCAGTGTGGAGCTCATGAGGCAAACTAAACAAATCCCATTGGATCAACAAGTGATGGAAAGACGCCGGGCTGGATAGGACACACACTGAGAAAACTTGATAATAGTGCGAGGGGAAGCTGTGGCTGAGAGGTTATCATTTCCGGCCTCATACTTAGAAGGTACCAGATTCGATCTCTGTACAGGGCTGGGAACTGTTCCAGAGAATCAGTGGTATGATGACGTCACGTTACCCTGGGTTTCTTGTGTAGTGAAATCGGGTACATCGCAAAACAAAAGGCCGTAAGGTCACAGCACTGGCAAAAATGTTAGGACAAAATAAACATACTCACCAGTAGACAGAAAAAGTTACTGTAAATGGAAGTGAACATGACACAAGTCTATGCTGAAGTCGCACACACTGACCTGTGAGGTGTGAAACTAAGTTCGACGTACTCCTCTGGAAAGAAAAAGAAGAAGAAGAAATGTTTAACCAAAAATATCCTAATTCTGGGATCCATGGGCCAATAGAAATAGAGGGATACCTTAAAAAGGGTGTATTTTTAATGACAGTGCAGTGTTTGAAAATATTGCCGATCCATGTTTTGTATTTACCTATTATGTTGCATGAACTTTACAGAGAGTGAATACAAAACTTGGACCGACAATAATTTGAAACACTACACAGTTATTTGATTCATTCATTACACAGTTATTATACTAGAGCATTAGAGACAGAGAAAAATAATATGGGAAACGCAAAGAAAGAGTTGCGGGATGTAGCAAAGGATAAGAGGGCTTGGTGTAAGTTGGTTAAGAGTCCATGATCCGTTGGGAGATGAAAGGTAGAGGTAGCGGGTTCAACCCCTACACCAGTCAGTTGGACTAAAAATGTTGACTTCTAGTCCTTGACTTGGGGACGTTAATTACAAGTATCCCAGAAATTAGAATGGGTTCGCTAGATGGAGCACTGGTAATAGGGAAAGCTAATCTTCGCCCAAAAATCAGTTCAATGCACTAGAAGTAGTTGTATGTGTATGAAGTACGGTTTGGTACAAAAAGAACGAACGCAAAAGCAAAAAAAAAAAAAAAGATCCACAGAACAATTGTATGTCTTCAGCCGTGAATTGCGTAAATTCTTATTTACTTTATTTTATTTTTTGTTTGACATGTGTGTTTATATTTGTGTGTGGCCATATCTCCGCATATATAATTTTGAAACATAACTTTTATCGTCGGCCTCCCCCACACAAAATAATTGTAACATATACATTGCGTAAAAGTGCGCGTATGAAACTACTGGTGTGCGAGTGTTTTATGGTGTGAACTTAATCTCTTGTTAGCTTTTTCTAGCCTGCAGAGATTGATTTGTGCCGCTTTCAGTAACAATAAGCGTTACATTTCATTGATTCCCCACAGTTCGTTGCTTGTCAAATGTCAAACTTTGAGAAAACTACATGGAGCAATGGTTAATTCTACATCCAGGTCACAATTAATAGTTGTCTGTGGAGAGATAGTTGACGACGATAGATCTCAAGAGTGCTTGGTTTTGCTTCCGAATTTCAGTATAGGGGTTTCGCAATGTCTGTATGCAAGGTTCCTAATTTCAGCGTCGATGGTTCTTAATTTCAGTATAGAAGGTCTGTAATTTCAGTATCGGAGGTTCTTAACTTCAGTACAGGAAGTTCTTAGTTTCAGTAAGGAAGGATTCTAATTTCAATATGGAATGTTCTTAATTTCAGTATAGACTGTTCTTAAGTTCGGTACAGAAGGTTCTTAATATGTGTTATCCTTAGTCTTGTTCTTAGTTTCTCATTTGTCTCTCTATATCTTCTTGTTTTTCTAGCCACGTTTCTAATGCATCTCATTTCACATGATGCGATTTTACCCATTGAGTGTTTCTAGGACTGTCCATGTCTGTCATATGTAACACAGCGTTGGGATGAATACAGCGTCTATAAGCTTCTTTTATGACAGCGTGGAGTGACGAGGGGATCTGACCGATGCTCGACGCTTAGAGGAAAGGCGAGACGCACATATAATCAGATTACTACAAGTACTATTGGGGTTGGAACTCTTCGTTGGCTTCTGAGGATGGGGACGGTGCGCTTATGGGAATGTCCAGAATGTTGTGATGTCGGTTCCTAAATCAATCAATCAATCAACCAATCAATCAATCAATCAATCAATCAATCAATCAAGCTTCTTTTATGAATGGATGTTGATATTTGGATGTCTTCAGATAGGTGATTTTATAGCTGATATTGTTTGCTTTCTGTATTCTCGTTTCTATTTCTCTATCTAGTCTTTCATCGTCTGTGAACACACCCAGATATTCTTCAAATGTTTAATCAGACAAAAAAGAAACAAAAAGTTAAACATAAGCTGTTTTAATACGAAGGCTTAAAAATATCGGCCATACATACTGTCTCCCCGGTCTGTTAAAGTGGGCGAGGTGACGAAGAGATATGGCGTCGGTCTATGATTCACCGTGACCGGCTACCAACGACGCTACAGTGCTCGCCCAAGTACTGGCTGACCTGTGAAGGAAAGTGCTTCGCTACGCCCTATTATCAACCATGCACACTACACTTCACTGCTACAATTAAGGAGGAGCTGTCTTTTTGTCAAAGAGGCGTTATAAAAGGCTACCAGCTCCCATGTGATATATGCGTGGCCGACAGGTTTAACGTGCTCGTGCTTACAGTTTTTCTGACAGTGACGTAGTGGGTTTACTTCACACATTATTATGTCAGTTGGATTTAAATGTTTTATTCTCGTTAAGAAAACAATGGTAAATTCTCACTCATTGGCTCCTTGTCATCTTGACAGACGATGGCTTGCTAAACTGTGCTTCAAAAAAGGTGTAATAACTTGGTGGTTAGGCCAAGGATGGCGCAAAGCCTGGGCTGAATTGTAGAGACCATTAGTTATAATGGCTCGCCATAGGGGATGGACTCCCTGTGGTCAGATTAGTGTCCTAAACCTGCGACTGGCCTAGCAAGCCGGCAGGGGATCTTCATACTGCTCGTAGAAAAACTAAGAAGTATAAACGGACTGACCCAAACGGCTATCGACCCGGCAATGTTAATGGACTACGAGATAGATCAGCGTTTCAAAAAATAGGCACAATGAACGTCTGTGGTTTCAATAGTAAAGAAGAAGAGCTTATAGAAACAATGGAGAAGAGGAATATTGGTCTGATGGGAATAGCGGACAACAGAACAAAAGGGAAAGGATGCAAGGAGCTCCACCGCAGTTACACGTTTGTTTACTCTGGAGTAGAACAGCAAGAAAGGGCAAGACACGGTGTGGGAATAGTCATCGAACCACGGCTAGCAAGAGGAATACTAGAAATAAAATATATATCAGAAAGAATCATAACAGTGAGAATAAAAGAACAAACAATCACAACATATGTACAGATATACGCACCATGTAATGCAAACAATAATGAGCAAGAATGCGAGGACTTCTACGAAGACATACATGATGTGCTAAATAAAATAGATAAGCAGGACAACATCATAGTTATGGGAGACTTCAATGCAAGACTAGGACATAACAGAGTGGGCATAGAAAAACACCCGGGAGCATTTGGAGATCAGCAAAATGAAAGGAATGATGACGGAAGTAGACTGATAGAGCTTTGCAGCCAACACGACCTCTATATAACAAACACATTCTATAAACACAAAGATTCGCAAGTATACACCTGGTATAAATGGAACAATCTAGATACTAAAAGCCAAATTGATTTTATATTAACAAGAAATAACAGAAAGAGAAATATATTAGATGCAAGAGCAGTGCCCAATTTCAGTATAAACACAGATCATAAAGCAGTCGTTGCCACAATAAGAACCATTAGAAGAAGAAAACAAAGAGCAGGAAAATACATGCCATGCGAATCAGTAAACTTAAAAAACCTTAAAGACGAGGCAGTAAGGGAAAATTATGAGAAAGAACTAACTCTTTGTAAAATTACCTACGGAAAGAAAAACAGTGGAAGAAGAATGGGAGATGTTCAAATCAAGCATTTTAAATACTGCAAAAATAACATGCTGAACCACGAAAAAACGCAAAACACGGATAAAGAAAATAACAAGTTGGTGGAACGCAGAAGTAAAGAAAGCGGTAAAAGAAAAAAAGGAAAAATATAAAAAGTGGTTGAAGAGCAAACAGGAATGTGATTACAGAGAATACAGAATAGCGAGAAGACATGTGAGTAGAATAGTAAAGAGGGAAAAACAAAAAGACTGGGAAGAGTATGGAGAAACCCTAAATAAAAACTACAAGGAGGCAACCAGAAACTTCTACAAAAAGATAAGTGCAATGCGAACCAGAGGAGAACCCTTTGACCCAACTGAAATAATTAACAGCGAAAATGGAGAACCAATAAGTGAACAAAAACAGATCCTAATAAGATGGAAGCAGTATTTCGAACAACTTCTCAACATCCCATCAGATGTCATAGGAATTCAAGAGACCTACACAGATGTCACCGAGGAACTAGAACCAGACATACTAAAAGAAGAAATTATAGAAGCCATCAGATTAGCCCCATTAAACAAATCACCAGGACAGGATGAAATACCAAATGAACTAATTAAAGCAGCAAGGGAAGTAGGAACAGCTTGGCTACATAGACTATTCAACCATGTTTGGGTAGAACAACAGACACCACGAGACTGGGGAAACGCCATAATTATCCCAATTTGGAAAAACAAAGGCAGCAAAAGAGATTGCACACAATACAGAGGCATTTCACTGTTGAGTCATACTGGGAAAATATTTTGCAAAATTCTTGAAAAAAGATTACGAACTACGTTAGAACCCCAGCTAAGCGAAACGCAGCTTGGATTTAGGAAAAACAAAGGATGCACAGACGCCATTTTTGCTCTTAGACAACTTATAGAAAAATCAATTGAATTCAATGAAACACTCTACTTAGCCTTTGTCGACCAAGCAAAGGCATTTGATAGGGTAGATAGAAACAAGCTGTGGGAAATCCTTAAACAATATGGAGTGAGTACACATCTAACAAACCTATGTAGAAGTTTATACAACAACAGTGAATGCACAGTGAGAGCAACTGGAGAACACTCAGAACCCTTCACCATAAGATCTGGAGTACGACAAGGTTGTGTCCTGTCCCCTCTCTTGTTCATAACATATATAGACAACATATGTAAAGAAACCAGCCAAGCAGAGACAGCAAGAATACCGCATGACGAGAACACAGAAGAAGAACCATCTGCAAATCTAACCATTAGAGAACTCTTGTTTGCGGACGACCAAGTACTAATAGCAAAATCAGAAGCTGAATTACAAGACCACATGAATAGTCTAAACGAAATGTGTAGGGAACATAACATGAAAATTAGCACAAGCAAAACAGAGGTAATGACTATAACTAAAGAAGAACAAACAGCAACAATTCACCTAAACGAACATCCCTTGAAACAAGTAAAGAGCTTCAAGTACCTAGGAAGTATAATATCATCAAATGGCAGATCAGAAGACGAGATCGAAAATAGGTGCAATAAGGCAAATCAACTCATTGGACAAATGGCACCAATACTAAAGAACAAACAGGTATCAATAACTACTAAGAAAGCACTTTACAACACAATCTTCCTACCAACTCTGTGCTACCAGTGCCAAACCTGGACAATGACAGAAAAAGAGAAAAGAAAAATCACAACAACAGAAATGAGGTTCCTGAGAAGAATACTCAACGTATCAAGAAGAGATAAGATCAGAAATGAAGAAATCAGGACTAAAGTGGGGGTTAAAGCTGCTCTAGATTTTATTAGAAAGCAGCAGGTCAAATGGTTTGGCCATGAAAGTAGGCTACCAGTCAACAGCATGCCACAACAAGCAATGATGTACAGACCAGGTGGAAATAGAAGAAGAGGCCGACCACGTAAACGTTGGACGGAGGGAATAACAGAATCCATGGGAATGTCGATATACGAAGCCCATAACCGGGCACTCTCACGAAGTTTATACTTCACCTCGACACCGCAAGGTACAAGAGGAACATGATGAGATGAGATGAGATTAGTTATCTTATATATAAAAAAGACTTGTGCGTATGTATCTCTGTATGTATTTATGTATCTCTGTCCGTATGGCCTTTATTTGTTCGCGAACGGCCCATCCGATTGAGATGAAATTTTCTACACGCCTTCCTTTCATTCCAGAGCTGACAACTGTGATATTTTGTTAGTGTGAAATCGCCTGCTTACTCAGTATTATTTCATTTTTCATTTTTCATCATAATTTCATATATTTCAGGGGACCTAACTCTGTAAAAGTTATTTCAAGGGGCATAACTTTTCTGTATAACTTATAGTCATATTGTGGCATCGTTTTCAAAGATTTATAAACTCTTTGTCCATAGTTATGTACCGGCATATGAGTTATAATAAATAATGATACAATCTGTAAGGCATTTTCAAAGTTTTCATAAAAATGATGCACAATGCATAACATTGTAACTCATCTTTTTTTGCTTAAGAAGTTACTGTAGTCATGCAGGTGATTAGAAAGAGTTTTCATTAAAAATAATGGATGGTGTGTAGAAGAACGTTCTTTTAAGTTACTTTTTTTGTTGTATGAATTTAATGAAGCCGGACAGGGTCAGGCAGACAGATAGACAGACAGATAGACAGTCGGGAACGGGAACTTATATGACTACTTATATGAATTAAATGAGATGCTCCACATCAGGAGCTGGGAAATGCCGGGCCGGGTCAGACAGACAGACAGACAGACAGACAGACAGACAGACAGACAGACAGTCGGTAACGGGAACGAGAACTTATATGACTACTTATATGAATTAAATGAGATGCTCCCCACCAGGGTCTGGGCGAAGCCGGGCAGGGTCAGCTAGTATTTGATAAAGTGAACGTAATGAGTTGCAATGGTAAATTACTGAACGTAAAATTCACTAGTAAATCACGAACAGAAAATAAATGCTGGGTTTGATTCCAACCTCCCATAAAAGGACATGCACTATTAAACCACAGTGACCTCCTGGCCGGTGCTAAGGAGTTGGTGCACGACGGTGAGATTTTCCTAGTGTGATTTGTATGGAGAATCCGGTGTACTGTTGGAGGTTCGATGCATATCCTATATACAGAGGTGGCCAACACGGGGCCTGCGGGCGCATGCCGTCAGCCGGGAGTCATGTTGCAGCCCGCGGAGCTAGGTCAAATGAACATAAATGTTAACTTTATTGTACATATCACCAAAGAACATTATATCATGAGTCGTTCGTATCATATATTTTTAAACTATAGCTAAGAGAAATTTGAAATATATCGCATTTTTGGACAAATTAATTGGTTTTGAGCTATTTTAAATATTCCGCACTTTCAGGAAAATTCATGGATGTTAGCAGTTTCAAATATCCCGCTATTTGACACTCAAGGTTACGTAGTTTGTTTGTCCGACGATAGGTTTTATATATATATATGTGTGTGTGTGTGTGTGTGTGTGTGTGTGTGTGTGTGTGTGTGTGTGTGTGTGTGTGTGTGTGTGTGTGTGTGTGTGTGTGTGTGTGTGTGTGTGTGTGTGTGTGTGTGTGTGTGTGTGTGTGTGTGTGTGTGTGTGTGTGTGTGTGTGTGTGTGTGTGTGTGTGTGTGTGTGTGTGTGTGTGTGTGTGTGTGTGTGTGTGTGTGTGTGTGTGTGTGTGTGTGTGTGTGTGTGTGTGTGTGTGTGTGTGTGTGTGTGTGTGTGTGTGTGTGTGTGTGTGTGTGTGTGTGTGTGTGTGTGTGTGTGTGTGTGTGTGTGTGTGTGTGTGTGTGTGTGTGTGTGTGTGTGTGTGTGTGTGTGTGTGTGTGTGTGTGTGTGTGTGTGTGTGTGTGTGTGTGTGTGTGTGTGTGTGTGTGTGTGTGTGTGTGTGTGTGTGTGTGTGTGTGTGTGTGTGTGTGTGTGTGTGTGTGTGTGTGTGTGTGTGTGTGTGTGTGTGTGTGTGTGTGTGTGTGTGTGTGTGTGTGTGTGTGTGTGTGTGTGTGTGTGTGTGTGTGTGTGTGTGTGTGTGTGTGTGTGTGTGTGTGTGTGTGTGTGTGTGTGTGTGTGTGTGTGTGTGTGTGTGTGTGTGTGTGTGTGTGTGTGTGTGTGTGTGTGTGTGTGTGTGTGTGTGTGTGTGTGTGTGTGTGTGTGTGTGTGTGTGTGTGTGTGTGTGTGTGTGTGTGTGTGTGTGTGTGTGTGTGTGTGTGTGTGTGTGTGTGTGTGTGTGTGTGTGTGTGTGTGTGTGTGTGTGTGTGTGTGTGTGTGTGTGTGTGTGTGTGTGTGTGTGTGTGTGTGTGTGTGTGTGTGTGTGTGTGTGTGTGTGTGTGTGTGTGTGTGTGTGTGTGTGTGTGTGTGTGTGTGTGTGTGTGTGTGTGTGTGTGTGTGTGTGTGTGTGTGTGTGTGTGTGTGTGTGTGTGTGTGTGTGTGTGTGTGTGTGTGTGTGTGTGTGTGTGTGTGTGTGTGTGTGTGTGTGTGTGTGTGTGTGTGTGTGTGTGTGTGTGTGTGTGTGTGTGTGTGTGTGTGTGTGTGTGTGTGTGTGTGTGTGTGTGTGTGTGTGTGTGTGTGTGTGTGTGTGTGTGTGTGTGTGTGTGTGTGTGTGTGTGTGTGTGTGTGTGTGTGTGTGTGTGTGTGTGTGTGTGTGTGTGTGTGTGTGTGTGTGTGTGTGTGTGTGTGTGTGTGTGTGTGTGTGTGTGTGTGTGTGTGTGTGTGTGTGTGTGTGTGTGTGTGTGTGTGTGTGTGTGTGTGTGTGTGTGTGTGTGTGTGTGTGTGTGTGTGTGTGTGTGTGTGTGTGTGTGTGTGTGTGTGTGTGTGTGTGTGTGTGTGTGTGTGTGTGTGTGTGTGTGTGTGTGTGTGTGTGTGTGTGTGTGTGTGTGTGTGTGTGTGTGTGTGTGTGTGTGTGTGTGTGTGTGTGTGTGTGTGTGTGTGTGTGTGTGTGTGTGTGTGTGTGTGTGTGTGTGTGTGTGTGTGTGTGTGTGTGTGTGTGTGTGTGTGTGTGTGTGTGTGTGTGTGTGTGTGTGTGTGTGTGTGTGTGTGTGTGTGTGTGTGTGTGTGTGTGTGTGTGTGTGTGTGTGTGTGTGTGTGTGTGTGTGTGTGTGTGTGTGTGTGTGTGTGTGTGTGTGTGTGTGTGTGTGTGTGTGTGTGTGTGTGTGTGTGTGTGTGTGTGTGTGTGTGTGTGTGTGTGTGTGTGTGTGTGTGTGTGTGTGTGTGTGTGTGTGTGTGTGTGTGTGTGTGTGTGTGTGTGTGTGTGTGTGTGTGTGTGTGTGTGTGTGTGTGTGTGTGTGTGTGTGTGTGTGTGTGTGTGTGTGTGTGTGTGTGTGTGTGTGTGTGTGTGTGTGTGTGTGTGTGTGTGTGTGTGTGTGTGTGTGTGTGTGTGTGTGTGTGTGTGTGTGTGTGTGTGTGTGTGTGTGTGTGTGTGTGTGTGTGTGTGTGTGTGTGTGTGTGTGTGTGTGTGTGTGTGTGTGTGTGTGTGTGTGTGTGTGTGTGTGTGTGTGTGTGTGTGTGTGTGTGTGTGTGTGTGTGTGTGTGTGTGTGTGTGTGTGTGTGTGTGTGTGTGTGTGTGTGTGTGTGTGTGTGTGTGTGTGTGTGTGTGTGTGTGTGTGTGTGTGTGTGTGTGTGTGTGTGTGTGTGTGTGTGTGTGTGTGTGTGTGTGTGTGTGTGTGTGTGTGTGTGTGTGTGTGTGTGTGTGTGTGTGTGTGTGTGTGTGTGTGTGTGTGTGTGTGTGTGTGTGTGTGTGTGTGTGTGTGTGTGTGTGTGTGTGTGTGTGTGTGTGTGTGTGTGTGTGTGTGTGTGTGTGTGTGTGTGTGTGTGTGTGTGTGTGTGTGTGTGTGTGTGTGTGTGTGTGTGTGTGTGTGTGTGTGTGTGTGTGTGTGTGTGTGTGTGTGTGTGTGTGTGTGTGTGTGTGTGTGTGTGTGTGTGTGTGTGTGTGTGTGTGTGTGTGTGTGTGTGTGTGTGTGTGTGTGTGTGTGTGTGTGTGTGTGTGTGTGTGTGTGTGTGTGTGTGTGTGTGTGTGTGTGTGTGTGTGTGTGTGTGTGTGTGTGTGTGTGTGTGTGTGTGTGTGTGTGTGTGTGTGTGTGTGTGTGTGTGTGTGTGTGTGTGTGTGTGTGTGTGTGTGTGTGTGTGTGTGTGTGTGTGTGTGTGTGTGTGTGTGTGTGTGTGTGTGTGTGTGTGTGTGTGTGTGTGTGTGTGTGTGTGTGTGTGTGTGTGTGTGTGTGTGTGTGTGTGTGTGTGTGTGTGTGTGTGTGTGTGTGTGTGTGTGTGTGTGTGTGTGTGTGTGTGTGTGTGTGTGTGTGTGTGTGTGTGTGTGATATGTGGACTTCGGCATCTTCGGGAAGCTTGCAACGCTATTGGGATCATACTCATAACTACTTTCCGTCCAGTTTGACAAAGTTCCGTGTTATTCTGTAGTTTCGTTCTATTATCGCCACGGCGCCTGGGAAGATTTTGCGATCGACGTTAAAATACATATTTATCATATTTATAATAAGAGTTCAAACTACTTTAACCAAGTATCCATTCTACCATATCTATTCTATAGGTAAGTAAACCCTGAAACGTTTTGTTTAGGTAATATAAATTAATTAATTCTTATTAATTAGTATTACCCGTGGTATTTAATTTTTTTTTTTTTTCCAATTAAAAAAGAAGACTTACCATGGCATCAGCTAGTAAAGACGTTAGACCAAAGAAGAGAAGAATCACAGAATATTTAAGAAGTTTTCAAGACAGATGCACTGTAAACTATTATTTCGTGGAAATTAAAACACTGCACTTTTGCTTGGTATGCAACGAATCCGTTTCTGTTTTGAAAGAGTAAACATCAAACGGCACTACGAGACTAAACATGCAAATAAGTTTGATAAGTACAAAGGGCAATTTCGACAAGACCAAGTAAATGACTTTAAAAAACAAAAATGTCTGCACAACAAAAGATATTTACTAGAGCGGATTCAGGGTCAGCTATGTAAAAGCTAGTTATCCAGTAGCCATTATACTAGCAAAACAAAATCGAAGCCATATTCAGATGGTGAAATGGTTAAGGAATGTTTGGAGAGCGTCGCTGAAATTCTGTGTCCAGAAAAGAAGAAGGATTTATCAAAAAATAAGTCTGCCTCGTCAGACTATTACAAGGCGTGTGGACGACATTGGAAAACATATTGAAAATAATTTGAAAAGTCGAGCATCCGAGTTTATATTTTATGCTCTAGCATTGGATGAAAGCACAGATACGGCAGATACTGTCCAACTGGCAATTTTTTTTTTTTTTTTTATCAGGGGTGTTGATCTCATCATCTTATCTTATCATGTTACTCTTGTACCTTGCGGTGTCGAGGTGAAGTATAAACATCGTGAGAGTGCCTGGTTATGGGCTTCATGTATCGATATTACCATGTACTCTGCTATTCCCTCCGTCTGCTACTATATGTTTTACGTTCCGTCCTCATAGTCTTTTAAGCTTTTGTTGATTTTTACAGTCCATTCAGTGTGTGTTGTGTGCTTAATATTAGTGTTTACACGTCCATTGCTTTTTGTAGTTGTGCTTTTGTAAAGCTCTCAACCTACTTCTCGTTTTTCAGTGATTTATTCCCTCCGTCCAACGTTTACGTGGTCGGCCTCTTCCTCTGTTTCCATCTGGTCTGTACATCATTGCTGGTTGTGGTATGCTGTTGAATGGTAACCTACTTGCATGGCCAAGCCATTTGACTTGCTGCTATAACCCCCACTTTAGTCCTGATTTCTTCATTTCTGGTCTTATCTCTTCTTGATACGTTGAGCATTCTTCTCAGGAATCTCATTTCTGTCGTGATTTTTCTTTTATCTTTTCTGTCATTGTCCACGTTTCGCATTGGCAGCATAGAGTTGGTAAGAAGATTATGTTGTAATGCGCTTTCTTAGTAGTTATTGATACATGTTTGTTCTTTAGTATTGGTGCCATGTGTCCAATGAGTTGATTTGCCTTATTGTATCTATTTTCGATCTCGTCTTCTGATCTGCCATTTGATGATATTATACTTCATAGGTACTTGAAACTCTTTATTTGTTTCAAGGGATGTTCGTTTAGGTGAATTGTTGTTGTTTTTTCTTCTTTAGTTATAGTCATTACCTCTGATTTGCTTGTGCTAATTTTCATGTTATGTTCCCTGCACATTTCGTTTAGACTATTCATGTGGTCTTGTAATTCAGCTTCTGATTTTGCTATTAGTGCTTGGTCGTCCGCAAACAGGAATTCC